>JAGSPU010000276.1:0-42765 GCA_019321725.1 Paulownia fortunei | reverse complement strand
AATTTGGGTGGAGACTCCACTGATTCAAAGGAATTTAAGTGAATTCCCATTTGGATCAGAACAATATGTAGGTAGGGAAATAGGGGTTATTAGAAAAGAGAGAGCATGAAGGAGAGTGAATAAGTGAGTAGAGGAGAGTTGAGGAGCAATCTTAGCTAGTTTTCTAGCGAGCCTTTCTTGCTCTTGTCAATTTATGGCTTAAGATTTTTAATATGGAGGGAAACTGAGTTGATCATCAATGGCATAATTGGTAGTCGTTTGATCATTTTCTGTAGTGGGCATCAACAAGTAATTTCTTTGAATTAGGGGTGTAAATTATCAACCCAATCCATTAGATAAAAGAATTTCAACTTATTCTAATATTCTTGAGTTGCAAAATATAAAATTAAAATCAAATCTGCTATCTTTTCAAAATAATCCAATGGGTATTGAAAAATATGTAACTGATCAATCGAAATAGATCCATATACAATTATATACGTGAGTTGTATGTGTGTTTAAAAAAATTAAATTCTGATAGGTTAAGTATTTGATATCAATGAACCCAACAATTACCTTATTGATGGGGTTGTGGTGACGGGCTCACTCCATGGACAATACTTATGGCTCAAATTGAACATTCACATCAATTGGGGTTCTGAAGATCATGTCTGCTTGTCGATTGGCAGTAGCTTTAGTTCAATACCAATATTCTACGATAATAAAAAACTCCTATGATCATGGTCAACCTTCTTTTATGCTCCACTTATCAACCATGCAAACACATTATTTAAAATTCTTGAACAGAATCAACAAGCATTATTTGATAAGATTGTTGAAAATTAATTCTTATCGTATAAAAATAATTTTGATTTGTTTCCTAATCAAATCGGGCGCAACGAAAATACGTGGTATCAAATACTACAAAAATTTTCATAAAATTAATGCATTTGTATGAATATGTAATTCTAATCATTTCTACAAAATATAATAATTATATTCAGAAGAGTTTTAGAAAACATAACCTAGTAAAAAAAGCTAATTATTTTTTTAATGATGCTTTAGAATCTTCAAGTCTTCCTCTCCAAGCTTTAATTTGATTGAATTAGATACCAAAGTCTTCCAATCCAAGCCTCCACACCAATAGAAACGAATGGGCATTGTTAACACTAAATTAAATTACACTATATAATTTATCTTGTGATATTTTCAACTCATGAAATTACAAGACTGATCTTAGAAAAGGAAAAGGAAAAATATTCAACAAAAGTGTAGAGAACTCTTCTATAGGAAATAATGTGTCTCTTATGATAGAGAAAGGGAGAGGTTCCCTTTTATCTCTTTGGGTGTAAAAAACATCTAGTTTAGGAGAGAGAAGGAGACATTTCATTTTATACTTGCTGAATTACTAGTTTCTTAATTCTCATCTAACTCTAATAGACAGATACCTTTATATGATAGGAAAGTTATCACTAACTTCCTTTTATAATTACCTAGAATTCATAATTTAAAATAATAATTATAAATATAAAAAATAAATATCTCATATTTATTTATTACCCAACAATATTAGATATTCCTGATAATCTTTGATATTTATAATTAACACCCATTTTGGGAAACAATTTCCTATATTTACAAGTATAATTAAACTTATTGCATAAAATGTATTTCAGTGTTTATGAAGGTAGTTTGGGGATCATGGACCTATAATTGCAAATTCCAATAAATTTAGATAATTAATTAAACTCTTTAATTAACTCATCCAATTTATTAATTCAAGATTACTCCACTAAAATTATGAAATTGCACTCTTGTTATAGAATTATTTATTCTGATCAACACTGAGTAGTCCATCAATATAATCATTACATATGATTTGATCTTTCATAGACGATTCATAATTAGAGCTAGGTTTTATGTTAAACTCTCTAATTATCTCATGTTCTTTGTCTACTGTTAATTTACTAATGAACAATTAATTTATAATCAAGTTATAAATTTGAGTGTTCTACTGTTCAATTCTAGAATTAACTAATCAAGAAAACCATCTTTGTACTTTCTGCGGGAAGTTATAGATTCAATATCTGTAGGTTACATTCCTAGCTACCTATCCCAATATGATCCAAAAATGTAAGTGTTTAGGAATACTAACAATAAACCTTTAACAAGCAAATCAAAGATCATACTAAAATAAATAAGAGTCTATAACCACTCAAGATTAAGATCAACCTATATATGATCATTTATCGATGTTATTTAAATTTTCAGAAAACGATGGAATTTATGTAAAAATTCAAATTATATCTAGTCCAGTCCTATATAATCACATTGTATAAAGTGCCTCCATTATGATGTCACCACATCAATAGTCCGGATAAGACCATTACATTCTTAATGTTAATGGACCATACTAATAATGATTTAATTAAAGATCCCAACTTTAATTAATTTCATTATGGACTAATTTAGTTTATTATCCATAATCTTAATCCTTTTGTAATAACACTTATATACTAAGATTATGGTTACATAAATAAACATAAATTTTTTGATATTCAATAGCATACCAATATGCATAAAAACAAATATCAAATATTATTTTATCAATTTAGCAATTAATGTACTAATGCACTCTTTTAGGGCACTATCCCTAACAAAGATGAATACGTGTGAAAAGAAAAGGCATTGTTTCAATTAGTATATAGATATTTCTAAGTAGAAAAGATTTAAGGATTTTAAGTTTAACATGGGACTCTAGCCAAGGAAGGTTTTTAAAGAGGGATTACATTAGATATAAACGATACACAATTCAAATCATTGAAATTCAAACATTTTTTGTCAAATCCAAATCATTATAAAGGTGGGTTTGAAATCTTTTGTCAATTCCAAATGATTGTTCCCAATGTTTGTCTACTTCAATTTGAAGCAAATAACATGCCTTTTAGGACAAATTTAAGTTTGGGAGGGTTTCAATTTTCTAGTATTTAGATATCAAATCTATTGATTTTAAGTCCATTTATGTGCGGTTAAGCTAATGATTTGGCTAAGAGTTTAGGACTGAAACAAACAAAGTCTCAGTAAATGAGAGGATTTCACTTGCCTTTAGTATTTGAAGGAATTTATATCCTTCTTAATGGTCTAAGAAACTTAAGAGAATTACCAAAAGATTTGAAATAACTCAATGGATGTATTATTTTTAAATTTACAATCTTTTTTGTTTACAAAATTTTTATTTCAAACAAATAAGAAATTCTTTCGATGTTTAGTTATTTGATCAATCAATTAAAGAATATTAACTTTCTCTTAATTAACTTATAATTTTAAATAGTAGTTTGTCTTATTCTTCAAAGAATCAAAATGATTGTACTTTATGGGAAGGGTTTTTTTTTTTTTTTCATTTTATGTTGCTTAATTAGGTAATTCATTGTTAGAATATACAATTGTACTATATACTATGAGTAGTTTTAATTAATAAAGAAGCACTTTTAGGAATAAAAAAGTTGAACAGAGCAGTGAATGATAAAATCTTCAAATGGTCATTTTTACAACTTTGGGCAAGTTGAAGATGAACATTGATGTGGTGGAAGAAGACAAGAAAGCTCAACAAAAAAGTTTTAGACTATGAAAAAAGATTTATAGAATCATAAAATAAGAAATGCAACTATTAAGTCCATGATTTATTTTGTTTGACATTATTTATGTGGTAAGTTTGATTTGGTTAGGTCTTTTATCTAAGGTAAGTTATATTTTCCATGCTTAACAAAGGTTTTAATACAAGTCTAACTCTTGTATATTTATTTTCTTACAGGAATCAAACTCTTCTACTTATCATAAAGGATAGATTTATTAAATATAAGCTTGTAGAATTTATGAAAATATATGTACAACGTATCTTCTAATAAATCTACGTCCAATTGGAAGGAAAAATTATTATTATGGACTTACCTTATCAAAAGAAATCTTGGCGGATTTCCTACCATGCTAAAGAAGGTGTCTCATTATTTAGAGTAGAAAATTAATTTGTACTTGGATTCTATGATTCAAGATGATACATAGAAGAGTTATGATAGAATTTTTTTTGTAATAAATTAGGAATCTTTCTATGTAATAGTTTAGGAATCAACTAATGTAACTTGTGTATTTAAACATAAACTTACATCAGTTCTTGCAACTGATTTTCACAAAGACATCTAGAGATTAAAGGAAGCCGATTCCATCTCTAGTGTTTAATTGATTTGTGATCAAGGTTCGAGCTTCAAGTCAGTAGTAGATGTTTAAGCTTATTCCACACTATAGTGGAACATTGCATTGAACATACTTCAGGAGAAGGAGGTGAGTTCTCGGGAGAGAACGCTCTACTGTTTGATGGTGGTCAACGTTGAAAGGAATTCAATAAGGCAGATTCAAGTCGAGAGGATCTCGTAACAAGTCCTCCAATGAAGTAATACAAGAACGACATCAAAACAAAAAGGGAGCCATTGGTTTTATTTTATAAGTCCAATTATTGTATTGTATTAAACATTTACCGATAGTAAATTGTTTTTTCTTTAGGCGTCGCCTCGAGGAGTTGGATATTGATATTCGAACCTCGTTAAAATTGCTTATGTCAATTTTAATTTTTCATTGTGCATTTTATTCCACGTTCTAACATATGTTAAAACATTAATTGGAATATAACAAATTTGGTAAACTGATTAACTTGATTTTTTAAAATGGTAACATATTCTAACAAGCGGCGTCAAGAGCAGACACTAGATATACTTAGTGAGATCTTAGACTAATCTATTGTCACTTCAAGTGCAGATATGAATATCCTACATGAAGGAGGTTTCGTTACATGTCCACTATTGTTGGAAAGTTCTAACTACTCTTACTAGAAGGCTAGGATATGAGAATTCATCAAATTAATTGATAAAAAGGCTTGGAAATCTATTGTTTCTGGTTGGAATCACCCAGTTATGGAGAATTAGGAAAATGAGGTCATTTTCAAACCAGAAGATTTATGGACAACAACTGATAATTAACTTGCAAGTAGTATTTACAAAGCACTGAATGCTATCTTTAGTGTTGTTGACTCCAATCAATTCAGGCTAATTGCAACTTGTGAAACAACCAAGGAATAATAGGACGTACTTGAAGTAGCATATGAAGGAACTGTTTCTGTCAGGCTTTCAAAGCTACAAATGTTGGCTTCTCAATTTGAGGATCTCATAATGTTGGACAACAAGACCATACTTGATTTCAATGCCAAACTTTGTGATATTGCGAATGAGGTTCATGCCTTGGGGAAAAAATATATAAACACAAAGCTAGTGAGAAAGATGTTGAGATCCTTACCTGAATGGTTTGCTCACAAAGTAACATCCATTGAAGAGGCCAAGGATATTACCAAAATATGTTTGTATGAATTGATAGGTTCACTGCAGACTTTTGAAATAAATCTCAAGCAAAATAAAAGATCGAAAGATAAAGGAATTACATTGCAAGCTATAGTACAACAATCAAATGATGATGTTCAATCCGATGTTCTTGATATGACTAATCAAATGGCCATACTTACCAAAAACTTTAGAAAGTTCTTGAAAAAGATGAACTTAAAGAAATTCAAAGTAGGTAAGAGTTCTAATGTTTCTAAAAATAAAAATGCTTCTAATCTCTTTTTTCTAATGATAGGAAAGATAAGTGCATTCAATATAGAGAATGTGAAGGTTATGGCAATATCCAATCTGAATGTGCAAACATACTTAAGAAGAATGGAAGATCACTAGACATTATATGTGGTGATGTTGAATCAAAGGACACTCAGAAAGAAGACGATGATGTTGTAAGCAATCATATGTCCTTGATTTCTACCACAAAGCAGGATATAATTGTTCCATATGGAAATTGTTATGTTGTAAGTCATGTTGGAACATAAATTGGGATATTGTATATTCCTGATGCCAATATTGACACTTCATCAAAAGGTAAAGAAAAAGGTTGTTCAAAGTTTTCATACTAATGATGATTTTGAGTGTAGTAGTGACGATGATGAGCTAAGTAATGAAGACATTCAAGCGATGAACAAACTGATGCACCAAAAATAGCTAAAATCTATAAGATAAACAAGTCATTAGATGGATAGGTTGATGAGCTCTCATGTCAAAAAGCTGAGTTACAACATGAGTTGGACCATTTCAAACTTTAGATTACTGAAAAAGATAAGTTGCTCAATGACACTCTTACTAAACTGGAAAGTACCAAAGCCTTTTTATTTAGAATGAACACTGGTAAAATCAAACTTGACAAGATTCTCTCTACTGGACAAGTTGGAGAAAATCGTCAAGGTATTGGTTATATTGGTGAGTTTTTGCGCACAAAGAAAGATCCTAAATCAAAGATTGAATTTGTGAAATGAAGTGAAGCAAAAACCTTCATATTTGATTCTGGTAATAAAAAGGTTTTTCAAAAGCCTAGACCAAAAAGCTTTGTAGCAATCTATCATTGTTGTCACATTCCTGGTCATATACATCCTAAGTGTTTCAAATTAAAAAAGGACTTGTGGAATGGAAAGCATGTTAGAACATCATTTCTGGAAAGTTTGAACATGGGCCAAAATCTGTTCCTAAACACACACCAAAGTTCAAGATTGATATAAAAAATAATTTTCCATGAAGAATTTATGTTAGAAAATCTGATCTTAGGTGTAATGTTTTTAAGACATCCTTAAAAGTTTCAACTTGTGATTCTTGGTACTTTGACAATGGTTGTTCTAGGCACATGACTAGGAATAAACACAACATTTCAAACTTTCAAAGCATTGAGGAAGGCTATGTGACTTTTGGTGATGGTGTACATGGACAGATTCTTGGTAAAGGGACTTTAGATGTTAAAGGCTTACATAGGCTAAAAAATGTGTTATTAATTGAAGGACTTAAGGGTAACTTGATTAGTGTTAATCAATTATACCAAATATGCTTGTTCATTTAACAAAAGATTTCTGTCAAGTTTTTGATGATACTAATAATTGTGTTTTGACAGGCAAGGGGTCGTTTGATAATTGCTGCTTGTTAGAACATCAGATGCTCTATTTGAACATTACACAGGTGGAGACTGAGATTTGGCACTAGAAATTTGAACACTTAAATTTTAAGAGCCTGACTAAACTTGTGAATGCAGGTGCAGTTCTAGGAGTGCCAAAATTGAGTAAGAAAAAGGATGGTGTTTGTGGTCCTTGCCAATTGGGTAAATGGAAATGTAAGTCCCATCCCATGTTCCCGCATGTAGGTACAACATAGAATTTGGAACTTCTGCATATGGATATGATGGATCCTACGCAGATTGAAAGCCTTAGTGGTAAGAAATACGTATTTTTTTATGTTGATGATTTTTGTAGGTATACTTTGGGTTGACTTTTGAAGAGAGAAATCTGATACTTTTCATGTCTTTAAGAAACTCTGTGCAAGATTAAAATATGAGAAAAATATTGAAATTGATTAAATTGTTAGGATTAGAAGTGACCATAGGAAGGAGTTTGAAAATACTATTTTTTGCTGATTACTATGATAAGTATGGAATAACTCATGAGTTTTAACCCCCAAGACTCCTCAACAAAATGGCCTAACAGAGTTCACTTGAGACATGGTATTGCTAAGACTCCTTACGAACTCTGGAAGGGTAAGAAACCAAATCTCAAATATTTTCATGTGTTTGGTGGAAAGTTTTTATACTTAATGATCGTGAACATTTGGGATAATTTGATGCCAAGAGTGATAAGGGAGGGGGAAGAATCTTTACGGCAATATTCTCTAGAAGTGATGGTGCATGACCCAAACACTAGGAGTGTAGTTTCTCTCATGTCTTCTATTATCCTCTTCCATGGAACTGCTGATTATTTTATCCCTTCTGATTCTAGTAAAAATTTTGTTGAGACTCTTCAAAGCTTGGGAGTTCAAGCTGAATCAATTCTATACAAGGGCAAGACACATACAGATCTATTTCTTTAGGATCCTATGAGAGGTGGCAGAGATGATATGTTTGAAGATTTTGTTTCCATGATTCATGCTGGCGACTCGGAAGCTGTGGCCAAAGATGCTATAACACCTCCTTGAAAATGCATTGTACCTAAATTCATGTTGAAATTGGCTCATAGTGTAAACCCTTTCTGATAAAAAAAAAGGATATTTCACTAACAATAGAGGCTATCGTTTGTTGAACATGAGGGCTAAAATTGTCATGGAATCATTTAATGTGGTTATTAACGGCTTTTCTGATTTTGCAGAATTTTCCAAGGAGGAGGAAATTAACAATCTCACTGAGAAAGCAGATAAAACATTGGACTCTGTAAAGACAAAGGAAGCTAAAGAACAAAATGTTCTCTCTTATTTTCCACGCATTACTCCAGATCATGTGATAACATCATATGGAACATATAATTCTGATAAGACAGATTTACCCAAAAGGGATCTACCTGCCATAATTCAAAAGACTCATCATTCATATCAACTAATTGGGACCCTTAGTGATGGGATGAAAACAAGGCAAAAGCTAAGCTCAATTATAGAGATCAATGAGGTACGTATGCTACTCTTCCTCTATTAAACTAAAAAATGTCAATGAAGCTTTGAAAGATGAATTTTGGATCAATGCTATGCAAGAGGAGTAGGTAGGAATAATATATGGACTCTAGATCCTAGGCCTAAAGACTCCAATATGATGGATACCAATTGGATATTTGAGAACAAAATTGATGAGTTTAGGAATATTACAAGGAAAAGAGTTAGGCTAGTTGCTCAAGGTTACATATAAATTGAGGGAATTGATTTTGAGGAAATCTTTACTCCCATAGCTAGGTTAGCGCCTATTAGGTTATTTTTGTAATTGCATGCTTGATGAATTTTAAATTATACCAAATGTATGTGAAAAGTGCCTTTCTAAATAGGTTTTTGAATGAAGAGGCTTATGTTGAACAACCTAAGAGTTTGAGGATCCACATTATCCTAACCATGTCTATAAGTTGAAAAATGCCTTATATGGACTGAAATAAGCTCCTAGAGCTTGGTTTGAGCGTTTGGCAAACTTTCTTATCAATAAGAGCTATAAAAGATTGGAAACTGATAAAACTTTGTTCATTAAATGTTCGAACAATAGTTGGATCATAGCATAGAATTATATGGATGACATAGTTTTTGGGTCAACCTCTAAGCATAACATCGATGATTTGTTGATCAAATGTCTAGGGAGTTTGACATGAGTATGGTTAGGGAATTAAATTACTTTCTAGGCTTACAAATCAAATAACTTGATGATAGCATTGTTATTTCTCAGAAAATATACATAACCTAGTGAAGAAATTTGGACTTGAGAACACCAAACATATTAAAACTCCTATAGGCACTAATGACAGATTGTCCAAATATGATGTTGGAACATTTGTTGAAACATCACTATTCAGAAGCATGATTGACAGTCTTCTATATCTTATTATTTCTAGACCTAATTTTTCTTTAGTGTAGGTGTTTGTGCTAGGTACCAATCTGATCCAAATGAGTCATATCTAAAGGCTGTCAAACGGATCATTAGATATGAGAAGGGTACACTTGACTGTGGCATCTGGAATTCCAAGGACACTTATTCAAATCTTGCAGGTTACTGTGATGCTGATTGGGCAGATGACGTGGATGATAGGAAAAGCATATCAGGTGGTTATTTCTTCCTTGGTAATAATCTCATATCTTGGTTTAGTAAGAAACAAAACTGTGTGTCCTTATCTACTGCAGAATTTGAATATATTGCATGTGGGAAATGTTATTCACAACTACTATGGATGAAACAAATGCTTGCTGACTATGAAATTGTGCATCAGTATATGTGTTTTGTGATAAGTTGAGTGCTATAAATATTTCTAAAAGTCCAATTCAACACTCTAGGACAAAACATATTAACATACGTCATCGCTTTATTAGAGAGTTACTAGAAAGTGAAATTGTGATAATAGATAATGTAACAATTGAAAATCAATTGGCTGACATATTTACCAAGGTTATTGATGTATAAAGATTCACTGCATTGAGAAAGTCCTTGGGTGTTTGCATTCTATGAAGTCATGTGCAGTCTGTTGTTGGAACAACATGATGAATATTGTCGCATATAGATTATGTTCCAATACTCTGTTAGGATATAACTAATATGGCATGGTTTTTGTATTCTAATTTATGCATTTCATGCTAGGGCTTACATAAGGCATATTGCATTAAAAGTCTAGTATGATCAAATTTTGATATTTCTAAATTCTAGGATCTCTATTTTGAATAACAACCTTAATTGCTTTTGACCTTGAACTTGAATTGACTTCAGAAAAATTCTATGTTTAATTATGCTTGAATTTTCTAAAATTGGAGGCCTTTAACAGAAAAAGCTACCTATTCATAGGAGTAGAAGCTACTTATGAGTAATTCGGGACTAGGTATCACAAATATCTAGATGATGATTTACCATAAGAAAAAACTACACTAAGTGTTAGAGTGAAAGCTACTGACTAGCTAAATCTATGTTACAATCTCATGTTAGAATAATATGATGAACATTGTTTATTGAAATTGATGGATCATAATTTCAGTTCTTAATTGAACTAATTTTTTTGAGATAAAACAAAAATAAAAATGTTTGGAATGAAAATATGATGGAATTCTGGTTTATTATCAAAATAGATCAAAGGTTGAAGTTCTCGATTGATATTGTGGAATTATGAGATTTGAAATCTAAATAGTGACATATTTATTTTTAGCATATTTCAATTTCTGATTTACATAGTATGGAATGCATATTAGGCATATCTTTTTAGGATTTTATTTTGATTTTCTTGAGCAACAATAGATTAGATAAATATTGAAGTTACTTGGATTATTAAGTTGGAACAAATCTGACTTATCTAAATTCTTATTTCTTAGGCTCCTTGCATAAGTGGAAAATATACGATTGGTGGAGAAAGAGTACTCCAAGAGATGAAGTCTGAATTTTAAAAGAAAAGTTCACTTAAGGACTTTCTTTTGGCAGAAATTAGATTTTTATCTAGGGTATAGATAGGGCTTTAACCCTCTTTTTGTTCTATCACTACAAACTCTAAGTTTTATAGGTGTAAAAATTCACTCTGCCATCCTCTCTTCTCTTTTCTTGTTTCTCTTGTTCTTGCATCAGTTCTAACATAGCAGTATCACAAGATAAGACACTTGCTCAAATACAAAATGGGGATGGCGATAAGCTCTAACCGCCGGCGCACTTCCAGTGCTAGAAAATTCTCTGGAATCAGAGATTGAAGCTGTACCTTTGGCTATTGAATATCCAACCCTAGAAATCACCTTTGCAGCCCACGCTGATGCACAGAAGCTGAAGGTGGGCAATACATATAACCTGTGCTAGAAGTTTCTTTATTTCACACACTATCGACATCTCTGGTTGATACTACTGATGTTGCTAAACCCTTGTTGGATTTTCAGCAAGGGCAAGCTCCAGATCCTATTCATGATGAAGATGACCACCCTATTTTTGACTTAGTTTCTCAACCTTTTGCTCGCTGCCTGAAATGAATGTTAAGGTGAAAAACTTGAGCTATCTATACTAAGAAAATATAGGATTTTATTTCTCAAAGAAAGGTGTAGTCTAAAAGGTATGTTAGGATGAGTGATTTTGAGAATAGATTCTTAGACTTGGTTTTGATTGATAAGCAGCTTATTGGTACTGTCAAGGATATCAAGCTTCATGTGACTATGGTTGTGAAGGAATTTTATCATAATTTACATTCTGATATCATTAAGGCTGATTTTGCAAAATATGGTGAAGTTTATGTTAGGGGAATAATTTATTTCTTTACTAAGCTAGTAAATGAATATTTGGGTACTCCATAAGTTGATTCAGTTGAGTTACCAACCAACTTTCACAAGATCATTAGGGAATTGACTAGAGGAAGTAGGAATGCTTGGCCTATAAGCACTACCACTTTTTATGTTGCATAATTAACACTGAAATATGTTATCTTTCACAAGGCAACAGTTACAAATTGGACCCCCACAACTAATCATATTATGATTGTTAAGGACCAAGTTATGTTCCTTTGTTGCATTGAGACTGGGCATCCATTTGATTTAGGCAGGCATATCATGAGGACGATTGCTAAGAATGATGAGCTTAAGACTACATCTGGTAATTCCTTTCTTTAATTTCAACCTGTTAGTTTCTCAAGGTTTTAAGAAGTTTAGGACTGAACAACTTGAGTATCCTAGGGTTGATTATTCTATATCCACTAAGCTTCGTCAGTTAAAAGTTCATTTGGATGATTTCTCCACTTTTGTTCCATCCTCTATTAGAACATATTCTGGAACATCTACTGCTCCATCAGTTTTTGAGGATCTTCTCTATATTTGAAAAGACAGTTACTTACAAGTAGATACCAAATTCAGGAAGGGCAAGCTAAAGCACATGAGGTTCTTTATCTTATTACCCAATTTAAAGGCAAAACTCCATAGGCTACTGCCACAGAACATATTTCTCTTGTAATTTTGATTCTGCTTCTCAGGCTTCTAGAGATCTTTTGGTATTTTGGATAAAAAGAGAAAGTCAGTTGTAGAGGTTGTAAGGGTAAAGAATATAGAAGTTGGTACTTCACATCTAGGGAGAGTTCAAGCAAAATCAGTTTATATTGGAGTTGAAGTTGCTGCTGCTGATGTTGGTGGTAAAGTAATATATGTGGATGTTCACTAAGTTGGTGAAGGACAAGCTGAGGCTAATGACGCTAATAAGGAAGCTAGATTCTACTTAATCTGATATTGATTTCTAATGTTTTTATTATCTGTTTTGATGGTATGATTGAAATTGATTTTGATATTTGGATGTTTTGAAGTTTTTGATGTTTTTGTTTAATTGGATAGAGGAGATATTTTGAAAGAATTTTTTTACCTTTAATGGTTGGTTGACTTTTGTGTTGGTTTTTGATTGCTCCTGACAATGCTATATCTGTTTTAGTTTAATTCAGTATCATGTTCAGTTCCATGGTCTAACAATAGTTTTGTGGACTTAGTTATTTCTTTTGCTTTTGTGATACATCCTTGCTGGAACATGCATACTTGAATATGCTTTCAAGAACTAAGGTAAGATAGTTGGTTTAAAAAAAATGCCAAAAGGGGAAATTGTTAAGTCCATGACTTATTTTGATTGGCATTATTTGTGCAAAATTGTAAGTTTGATTTGGTTAGGTCTTCTATTTATGGTAAGTTATGTTTTTCATATTTAGCAAGAGTTTTAATGCAAGTGTAACTCCTGTATATTTGTTTTCTTGTAGAAATCAAACTCTTATACTTACCATAAGGGATAAATTTATTATAAATAAGCTTATAGTTATTATGAAAATAAATCTATATGGTATCTTCTAATAAATCTATGTCAAATTGGAAAAAGAACAATTATTATGGACTTACCTTATTAAAAGAAGACATAACGGATTTTCTACCCTACTAAAGAAGGTATGTCTTATTATTTAGAGTATGAAATTGATTTGTATTTGGATTCTACAATCAAGATGATATATAGAAGAGTTATGATAGGAAAGCTTTGTAATAGATTAGGAATCTTTCTATAATAGCTTAGGAATCAACTAATGTAATTTGTGTATTTAAACATAAACTTACATTAGTTCTTGCTACTGATTTTCACAAAGACATCTAAAGATTAAGGCCAGTCGATTTCATCTCCAGTGTTTAATTGATTTATGATCAAGGTTCGAGCTTTAAGTTAGCACTGGAGGTTTAAGTTTATTCTAGACTATAGTGGAACATCACAATGAACATCCTTTAGCAGAAAGGAGGTGAATTCTTGGGATAGAATGCTTTAGTGTTTGACGTTAACGGTGATGGGAGTTCAACTAGGTAGATTCAAGTCGAGGAAATCTCGCAACAAGTCTACCAGTGAAGCAATACAAGAATGACATCAAAATAAAGAGGGAGTCTTTGGTTTTATTTTATAAGTCTAATTATATTATTTTGTTCAACATTTATCAATAGTGGACTGTTTCCTCTCTAGGTGTGGCCTCAAAGATTATGATATTTAATTCCCGGAGCTCGTTAAAATTGTTGGTGTTAATTTTGATTTTTCGCTATGCATTTCATTCCATGTTCTAATCTATGTTAAAATATTAATTGAAAAATAACAAATTTGATAAACTCATTAACTTGATTAACTAAAAGGGCGACAAATTTTAACAACTATGCATGAAACACCCACTTATCAAGTAATCTTAATTGTCTTTAAGGCACGCATGCTTCAGAGTTAGAGTATTGGAAAATTGCCTACATATAATGGGTAGATGAAGATCTTAAAATATGAGCATTGAATTCTCAAATTTGAGCAATCTTAATTGCATCAATTATGGAAGGGAATGCTAAGATCATTGAAAGTTTAAGCAACAATTACATTACTTAAAGTTGTCAAACAAAGTTAGGAATTTAACAACTAAAAGATCTTGAAAATTTGCAAAGATATAATGATTAATCTGAAGATGATCTTGAAAATTTGCAAAGATATAATGATTAATCTTGCCTAATGGGCAATCCCTAATATATGAATGACCGTATTCTTTTGGAGGATTTTTCTTATGATCTACATTCTCATGGACCTCCATATTTTGTGTAAAATTTTCCTATTTTGATATATTAAATGTGTAAGGTACTCACTTATTAAAAAAAAGCCTATTTGTGAAGCCCTCACATTGTACGTAGCAAGTTTGGAGCCAATAAGACATACATGTTAGTATTATAATTAACTATTTGGATAGTACTTCACAACATATTCTTTCATCTCTTTTCACAATAGTAAAGGTTAACCATTTTCATATCCATTTTATTCTTACTAACCTTTTGCGCCAACATAAGTGCGATGGAGATACCTGTTGAGTTCGCATGAGCCGAGATAGTTATGCAGCAAAAATTTAAATTTTAACAAAATAAAAAATGCATATCCTTTATGTAATTCTAATCCTGATAATCAATATAACTAATTAATTTACATCAATTAATTACCGGCTTAATTAAAATTAAAGTTTTGTGAATTACCTGATTAAGTAGACCTACTAATGTTGGGCATGAAATGGATCAAATTATTACCTAAAATTGCTCTGCCTTGTGTTCCACCCTATCTTCTTCAAGTGGTATCTATACCACAATAATTTCCACGCTCCAACAAATTTCTTCAAGAAAATTCATTGTTCTTTTCTACTCCAAAATTAAGTATTAATTCTCAATTCAACTTGTGAAAGGAGAATTTAACTTTAATAAAAAAGGTGAAATCTTTTTTAAAGAAAAAGAAAAAACAAGAAGTAAAAGGAAAGGAGTAGTTTTTTCTTGGAGTTAAGGGCCAATTCTTGCTTCTACAAACATCAAGAATTCGGCCTCTAGGGGTAGTGTACCTATACACTCCTCCCAACCTTAATCCCATTAGGTAACTAACTCCTTCATTTATCATCTCATTTCTTTATTTCCATCTAAGAGTATAAGTCTTTGATTCTCTAATAATGCTCCTACTAGACCCTGCTATAAGCCTATCAAATCTTAGGCTTGGGCTCTAATTAATATAATTAATTTAATTAATTAATCATTAAAATTAGACCCTTAATTTCAAGAATCCACAACCTAGCCATGCATCATAACTACCTAATCTTTGGTGAAGATAAAACAAACCTATTTCTCACTATGAGAAGCATAGTTAGGGATAATGTACTAAAAGCATGTA
Source organism: Paulownia fortunei (assembly GCA_019321725.1). Taxonomy (NCBI): domain Eukaryota; kingdom Viridiplantae; phylum Streptophyta; class Magnoliopsida; order Lamiales; family Paulowniaceae; genus Paulownia; species Paulownia fortunei. The sequence continues at coordinate 27,030 of JAGSPU010000276.1, read as the reverse complement.
TTAGTACATTAATTGATGAATTAATAAAATAATATTTTACACTTATTTTTATGCATATTCGTATGCTTATAAATATAAAAAAATAATCAGTTTATTTATGTACCATAATCTTAGTATAGTTACATACAAGAGGATTAAGATTAAAGATAATAAACTAAATTAGTCCATAATAAGATTAATTAAAGTTGGAATCTTTAGTTAAGTCATTACTATTGCAGTTCATTAACATGTAGAATGTAATTGCGTACCTGGATTGTTGATGTGGCGATATCATAATGGAGATACTTTATATAATATGATTATATAAGACATGACTATATGTAATTTGAAATTTCACATAGTTTTCGTTGTTTTCTGAAACTTCAAATAACTTCAATATATTATCATATAAGTGTTGATCTTAATCATGAGTGGTTGTAGACTTCTATTTATTTCAATATGATTTTTGATTTGATCATTAAATGTTTGTAAGTCAGCATTCCTAAACACTTACATTTTGGGATCATATTTAGAATAGGTAGCTGGCAGTATAACTTATAGATGTGGAATCCATACATTTCCACATGAAGTAATAAGATGATTCCCTTGATTAGTTAATTCTGAGATTGAAAAGTAGAGCACTCAAATTTATAACTTGGTCATATATTAACTACTCACTAGTGAATTAACGATAGACAAGAAAAAGAGATAATTAGAGTGGTTAACGAAAACCTAGCTCCAATTATGAATTGTTTATGGAGGGTCAAACTATATGTAATGATTATATCGATGGACTACTCAGTGTTGATCAAAATAGATTGTTCTATAATTACAAGAGTGCAATTTTAGTTTTTTAGTGGAGTAATCTTGGAATTAATAAATTGGATGAATTAATTAAAGAGTATAATTAATTATCCGAATTTATTGGAGGTTATAATTACAGGTACATAAGTCCTCCTGAAATGGGTTATATATAATAAATTAAATATACTCGTAATTGTAGGAAATTATTTCCTAAACTGGTGTTAATTATAAATATAAAAAATTATAAGGAATATCTGATATTGTTGGGTAATAAAAAAATGAGATATTTATTTTGATATTTATAATTATTATCTAGAATTATAATTCTAGATAATTACAAAAGGAATGTTATAGATAACTTTCCTATCAAATAAGAGTATCTATCTATTAGAATTAGAAAATGATTAGAAAACTAGAGATTCAACAAGTATAAAAGGACATCTCTCCCTCTCTCTCCATACTATACATTTTCACCAAGAGAAAAAGAAAAAGAATTCTCTAGCTTCTTGCTGAATATTTTTGTTTCCCTCTCTTAAGTCCAATTTTGTAATTTCATGAGTTGAAGTATCATAAGATAAATTATACTGTAAATTTTAATTTAGTTTTAAGAATGCCCACTCATTTCCATTGGTATGGAAGCTTGGATTGAAAGACCTTAATATCTAATTCAATCAAATTAAAGTTTGGTGAGGAAGGCTTGAAGATTTTAAAAGCATTATTAGAAAAAGAATTGACTTTTTTATTAGGTTTTGTTTTTTGAAACACTCTTGAATATAATTGTTATATCTTGTTATATATTATTGAATTGATTAAAATTATAAATTCATACAACTATATTAATTTCATAAAAAGATTTATAGTACCTGATACCAAATCTTTCCACTACACCCAATTTCATCGAAAAATAAAATTATTTTTATTCGATAATAATTTTGTTTCCCAACAATTGGTATCAAAGCCACTCTGTACAAGTAAATTTAATCTTAAGTATGCATGAGTGGATATTACGCTTTATTTAATGCGGTTTTAAATATTGTGAATGATTATATCATGTGATGGATATATAATGATGTTTTTTGATCGTTATTATTTGGTTCCCTAGGATTGCATAGTTGATGTAATTATTTTTTATTTGATAAAAAATTTTAAACCCTAAATTTGTAGGTATATGATATCGAAATTTTTTGCCCAATCCCCATACCCCACATGATGGAGATCATGTGAAGATAGAGGAGAAGAAATAAAAAATTCATAATTTTTTTGTAATTCTTTTTAATTTTTCTATTGTTTATGGTTGTAATTTTATTATCTTAGGGGACCCGACTAAAAACATCATTTATTTAAAATTTATTTTATTATTTGATGAACGTATGATGTACAAATTGCTATACATTAGAAATGTCATGCATATTTGTTATTAGATTAATAGTTTAATATTTAATATCCTATAAGATAGGAGTATAATTATTTGGAATAATCAATTAAATATATGATTTTGATTTAATATTTAAATTTGGTAAAACCACTATTTTATTTATGCTTTAATTATTAAGAGTTCATAATTATTAGCTTAGGTTATTCTAAATAATAACCTTAGATTGTACAACCTGATAATTAGATGAGCACAATAGGATTTGACTAAACTAGAATAAATTAGTATATAGACACACACTAATTAGAAACATTAGATGTTTTGTGAATACAAATTGTAAAATAATGAGTGGGAAAGAGGTATATAACAATATATTCCGTGGTCTCACTATTAACATAACACCGTGAGATTTAAACAGCATCTCGCGACACTTTGATTTTGTCTTCCCTATGAAAGGTGTCCATTTAAGTCAATAGCAAGGTTGGTTTTTAAATAATAGGAATTTTCAATGTATTTCAAAATTGACCTACCCTACAGTGGCAATTTTGAGTTAAAAGTTAGTGAAATCCGAAATAGTGGGTCACACTCATAAAGATATAATTAAAGTTAATTTAGCTACATCTTAACAGATTTAAATGGCAATTAATAAATGAATGAAAATATAAGATATTTTGATGATTCATTTATTAATTAAGATGGTCTCAATTCAATTGTCTTTAGTATGACCTACTCTACGGTGGTATATTATTTGTAAGATTGAATACCATGGAATTAGAAAAATGATTATATGTTCATACATCATGCATCATGTTTTCTATTCCAAATTTTTGATTCGATAGTCATACAAATATTGAATGTTATCTGTTTATTAATTTCAACAATCATGGCTAGCTCAAATCCTATTCTTCCATTACTTGCTAATGAAAAAATGACTGGAGAAAACTTTGTTAAGTGGAAAACTAACATGAATATCCTACTTGTTTGTGGAAATTTCAAATTTATCCTTGTGGAGGAATGTCCTCAAGAACTTACTACAAATTCTCCTCATAATGTACGAGAAAGCTATGAAAAATGGATTGCAACAAAAATGTCCTAAAGAACCTACTTGGTAGCAGACATGTCTAATGTTCTTAGATTGAAGCACAAAAATATGGAGACTACTTATAAGATAATGGAGTCTCTTCAGGCCATGTTTGGGAAATCTTCTTAACAATCGTGTCATGAAGATGTGAAAATGGCTTTTAACGTGAAGATGCAGATGGGCACTGATAAATTGGTTTTATACCAACCATTCATATACCTTTTGATTAACATTTGGTTTGTTTTCAAGTGTTTTTGCTACTTTTTATGCATTTAGTTTGAAATTTTGTAGGTAATGACAAAAAGAGAAGAAAATAGAAAGAAACTAAAAGCTTGGTTGAAATGTTGAAGAATCTCAATTGTGGTGCTACTGATGGCTATTTGTATATTTCAATCATAAATCTTTGCTCAAATATTATTTTGAATTGATTATTAATCCAATAGAACACCAAGAGATATATCTATAACTTCTATGTTTACCACAAAATTCAATTCTGTCGATGTCAATAAGCAAAATCGAGTTCAAGAGTCAGCACTAGGCTGTCATTTTCTGCTATGACATATCATGGTATTTCAAGCATAACTATCTCCAAAGATGTCATATTTAGTTGATTCAAGTGCATATGGAAAGACAATACATAAATTCTTGTGAAGACACCAAAATCCAGTTTGGATATAAAGCAGTCAAAAATGGGTTAAAAGATGCTGCAAAGCTGAAGATAGAAAGTTTAGTGCCTTACTGTGCTAGGCTGTCTAGTTAGCGCCTATGTGTTTCCACATGGATAAAAGGGGCAAAATATATTTTTTGCCCTGTTTAGGGATTCTCCCATCTGATTTTAAGGGCCCCAAAGAGCCTCCAAAGGTATTCTAGGATGCGAGAAGTTGTTCTTGGACAGAATAAGTGCTGCTGGATAGAAGGATGAGTTATTCTTGGGAGAAAGCCATTCTCGGAGACAAGTAGAGCTTCAACCATTTCTTCCACTTCACAAATTGGTGAACAATTTTCATGATCTTATTCTGTATTTTTTGAAGTTATATTCATAAATGATGAACAAAATATTTTTTTCTAGAGAATGATGTAACTTATTTGGTCCTATATTTTGAATTCCAATTAATATTAGTTCAAGTTATTCATCTTGTTTGTGTTATCTTGTTTAGTATTGATACTCGAGAGAGGGAATAATATATATGATCATAAAGATAACATAACCTGTGAATCATACGGTGGTGGTTATCATGGTCACGGGGTTCGGGCACGACAACATACATAACATATCTATAATTTTTCAAAAGGTTTTTCAAATCTTTAGGAATAATTCCCATTTCTAGGCAAAATCTTTTCCACCAAGCTTTAAATCAAGTTGGTGGTTCATTTTTCACAACATTTGGATAAGTTATAATCATCCATGTATTTTTCATTTCGTGGTTTTGAACCTCAAAAAATTTATAAGACATCAATATAATCTGAGTAAGTAAATTTAATTAGGATTGTTTCCTTTTTGGGTTTCCAGTTTCATTAGTTTTACAAAATATAATACAAATAGGTTTTGTTTTGCTGGGATTTAATCCCAAGTTTTTAACATTCAAGTTTTTAATAAGTATCTTCATCGAAATACTTATAAATCAAATAAGAGATTTTACTCGCAAGTCTTCTTTATCAAGAAAGAACATTAAATCTTTGAATTCCTTTTTAATATGTGGAATTCTATTTGGGACAGAGGTTTTACTAGTCAATATATCTATTAAGATTTTTAGCAGTCTTCTGCTGCTTTTCTTTTTTGCTTCACAAAAGTTTGATCTGGTGGAAGGCTTAGCCTTCCTTTTCCTCAACCTCTTCTGGTCATGATATTTGATGATGATTGTCCTCTTTCAGAGGACATAATTGTTTGTCTTGCAAGAATTCTCTTGTTAAGAAACCAGGAAGGGAATCTAATTCTCCTTTCTTTAATTCAAGCTTAAAATCAAAGACTAATAAAATAACTTGCTATCTAGCAAATATTTGCTTTGAAGCAATGCGTTTAATATCGTTTAGTAAAATTTCTTTGCGGATTTGCAATCAATCTTAAGAGATTCTTGATTTAACAAGTCATCTTGAAATTTTATGTAACGCCCCCTTATGGACGTCACAGGAAACGTTACCATTAAACTACTTTAAAGGATTTTTTCTAAAAAATAAAAAAACAATGTAAACATTTCAACACTTAATAGTCAATCTACAATATCATAAAATAGACCATTCTAAAATAATAAAAGTACGAATCAAGAAATTTACTAAAGAATTCTTTAATTACTAAAGAATGGGGGGAACAGTACGGATAAAAATCATGAAAAAGAAGAAAGTGATATGAATCCAATAATTACTTTATGGATCATTCCATAACATTTCAAAAATGACATATCTATCTTATTCTCATTGTTAACAACGAATATACATTTGAAAAGTTGCTCTTGTAGATGGTGGTGAAAATATTTACTGCATACAAGAAGGAATAATTCCTAATAAATATTTTAAAAAAGGAAAAAACATTGTTAAACTCTGCTCAAGGTTCTAAAATGAATATCAAATATAAATTAAGTAATATTTATGGCAATGAACGTATATGTTAAAAAATAAATTTGTTTTAGTCAAAAACCCTTTACAAAATGTCATTCTTGGCACACCATTCTTAAATTTAATACAATCAATAAATGTTAATACTAAAAGTATTTCTTGTATCATTAATGGTCAAACTATTGTGTTTAAATTTATTTCAAAACCACAGACAAAGGAAATTATTTTATTAAAAGAACAAGTGATTTTAAAGGAAAATCAAATCAATTATCTAAAAGAAGAAAAAAATGTGGAAAAATAATTAAAAAATCCTTCCTTACAAGAAAAAATTATAAATGTTGAACAAACTTTTATTTCTGGAGTCTGTAATGATTTGCCTAATGCTTTCTTGAATGAAAAAAACTGTTAGAATTTGTTGCCATGTTAATTAATCAAGTTAATCAGTTTACCAGATTTGTTATATTCTAATTAATGTTTTAACAATGATTATAACATGGAACAAAATGCACAATAAAATTTTATTAACACCAGCAATTTTAACGAGGTTCGGATATCAAATATCCTACTCCTCGAGGCCATACCTAAAGAGAAAACAATCCACTATCAATAAAGGAATTACACAATAACCAAATACTCCATCTTTATTTTGATGTCGTTCTTATATTGCTACACTGATTGACTTGTTTGTGAGATCCCCTCGACTTGAATCCACCTTGTTGAACTCCTTTCAATGTTGACCGATGTTAAACAGCAGAGCGTTCTCTCCCAAAAACTGACCTCATTCTCCCGGAGGATGCTCAATGCAATGTTCCAATATAGTTTGGAACAAACTTAATCTCCCGTATTGACTTGAAGCTCGAATGATTGGCTACCGTTTAATCTCTCGATTTCTTCATGTAAATCAGTTGGAAGAACTAACGTGAATTTGGGTTTAAATACCCAAACTACCTTAGTTGATTTCTAATCAATAACATAGAAAGTTACATAATCTAATTTAAAGACTTTCCAAACAAAACTTTCTATGTTAATCCCAAAATAAATAGATTCCTATTACAACTTAATTTCCTACACTAAAACACTAGAATCCGATCCCATAATGTTGTAGGAAAATTTTGGATTGCAATATGGAAATTTCCTTTGAAGTTCAAATTCGAATATGGCAAATTGAAGAAATCAAATCTTTGCTTCTATTGGACACAAATTTATTTAGAGATATCTTCAGGATTTATTCCCATAAATCCTCAAGCTTATCTTTAATAAATCATTTCCAATATAATTCATCCCTACAAGGAAACTAATATAGAAGAGTTAAATATGAATTAAAACTCTTGACAAATCTTACCTTGATTAGGAAACTAATAAATCAAACTTACCATTTTGGATAAACCATGCCAACCAATGAAAGTTATGGACTTAATAATCTCCCCTTTTGGTAATTTTTTAAAATCAACTATCTTACCTTAGTATTTGAAAACATGTTCAAGCACGAATGTTCCGTCATGGATATCACAAAAATAGCATAAGCAATTAAGTCCGCAAAACTTGTGTTAGAACATGAAACTGAACTTGACATTAAGCAAAATACTAAGGCAAATAGAATATTATTCAGAGGTAATCAAGAACCACACACAAAGTTTACCAACTATTACATGTAGAAATTCACTTTCGAAATACCTCCCTTAACAAAAACATCAAAATAATTTCAAAATCTCAAATCATCAAAAATAGTTGCAATCATCACCATATTAAAAAAATGAAAAAATATCATCAATCAAGATCAGCAATTAAGCTTCCTCATCAGCTGTATCAGCTTCAGCATCTCCTTCACCAGCCTGGTGAGCTTTTCCAACATCTGTAGCAGCTGCAACATAAGTATTAGTTTGAACTCCCTAGCATCAACTCCCCCTACACTAGAAGTGCCAACTTCTACAGTCCCTGCCCCTGCAACTGACTCTTCCTTTATGGCTAAAAATATCGAAGGAGCCCCAGAAGCCTAAGTAGTAGAATCTGAACTATCTACAGGAATAGGTTCAGTAGTAGCAACTTGTGGAGTATTATCCTTGAGCTGGGCATTAAGATGAAGAACTTCTTGTTCCTTGACCTGCCGTTCTTGAATTTGTTGCCTAGTTGCATGTAACTATCTATCCAAATAACCCATAAGATCCTCAGAAGATGATGGAGTAGCAGTTGTTCCAGACCTTGTCCCAATAGATAATGAAACAGGACCTCTAAACTTACCAAATTTAGTAGACACAAAATAATAAACATTGGGAAACTCAAGCTGTTTAGTCCTAAGTTTCTTAAGACTTTGAGAAACCAACATATTATAGATCAAGAATGGGAATGAAAAATGACCAACAGTAGTTTTAACCTCAGCATGCTTAGTAATAGTCCTCATGATATGCCTACTTAGATTAAAAAAATGTCCAATCCCAATACAGTAAAGTAGCATAGCTTGATCCCTAACAGTTACAGTGTCATTAGATGTGAGGGTCCAATTAGTTACTACTTTCTTATAAAAAATAGCATACTTAAGAGTCAATTGTGCAGTAGGAAAAGAAGTAGAGTTTCTAGGCCATGCATTCAGACTTTCTATAGTAAATTCCCTTATTATCACATCAAAATTTGTTGGCAACTCAACAAACTCAACTTAAGGGGTACCCAAATAATCATTCACCATTTTAGCTGAAAACAAATAGATCTTCCCTCTAATAAAAATCTGACCAAACTTGGTAGAATCAGGCTTGATGATATCATCATGCAAATTACAGTAAAATTCTTTAACTACCTTAGTCATATAAGGCTTTGTATTCTTAACTGTACCAATTAATTGCCTATCAAGCAACACAAAGTCCAAACCTCTATCCTGAAAGTTACTAATCCTCATAGACCTTTCAGACCATACTTTTCTCTTAGAAATAAACTCCCACATTTTCTTAGCAAATTCAGTGTAAAAACTTATAAGATATAACTTTACTTACCTCTAGTCTCTTACCCTCAACATCTATTTCAACCCTGAGCAGACTCTCCAAAAGAGTTATCAGAAACAGAGATAAGAATGTTATCTTATGAGTCAAATTTCTCTAGGTGATAGTCAGGGTCCTATCCAGAAGCTATTAGGATCTGGGATATCTACAAGTTCGAACAGGACTATGAACAGAAGCACCACTAATGTTTCCTTATTGTATAGTAACCTCCACAGAGTCTAATAATATGGAGAGACGAATAATGTGTTGAGGAATAGAGTTAGGAATAGGGTCAGCTTCTTCTCCAATAGGTACAGTACCCTTTCCTTGCTGAAAATCCATCAAGGTCTCAGTAATCTCAGTAATATTAGCCAGAGATGTTGCTGGCGTGTGAAATAAAGACCCTTGTGGAGCAGGTTTAGTGTCTTGCTCTCCTTTAGCAAATAGTGTGTCAATAGGCTTCAGATGCAATTTCTAGTAGTGGATATTCGATGAGTAAAGGCACAGTATCAACCTCTAATTCTATAGGCTTTTTAAGTGTCAGAGGTGCACTGACGGCCTCAACTTGTTGCTTTTCCTTCTTTGCTTGAGTCCTAAATGACACCTTGCGATTTTCATTTCTTTACAAACAACCTCTTCTTTATTTGGACAATAGTTTCATCTTGGGAACTTGCCATGTTAGAACCAAAGCAAGAACAAAAGAAATAGTGGAAGATAAGATAAAAATGATAGAGGGAATTTTATGGTTGTAAATCTTAGAGTTTGCAGTGATAGAACAAAAGTGGTTTAATATCCTACTTATACGTAGGTAAAATGTAATTCCCACCAAAATTAGAGTACTTAAGTGCAAATATTTCTTTTAAATCCAGTTTCATCTCTTAGAGTACTCTTCCTTCACCAATCACACGTTTCTCATTTGTGAAAGGAGTCTAAGAAATGGGAAATTAGATAAGTCAGATTTATATTAGTAATAAAAAATAACTGCCATATTTTATCTAATCTATTGTTGCACAAGATAATCAAAATGAAATCCTAAAATGATATGCCTAATATGCATTCCATACCAAGCAAACCAGAAATTAAAATATGGTAAAAATAAATGTCATTATTCAGACTTCAAATTACATAATTCTAAAACATCAATTGAGAAGTTCAACCTTTGATCTAATTCCTTTAGATTTTTATTCCACACAAATTTTATTTTTTATTATTATTCACAGAAATTAGTACAATTAAGAACTGAAATTATGAACCATAATTTTTTTTTATTATATGATGATATTGTTCTACTATGCATTGAGAATAAGGATTTAGCTAGTCAGTAGCTATCACTCTAAGACTTAAGGTAGCTTTTTCTCATACTAGATCGTCCTCTAGGTATTGGTGATACCTAGTCTCACATTACTCATGAGTAGCTTTCAGCCCTAAGAATAGGTAGCTTTTTCTGTCAAAGGCCTCAAGGTTCTCAATTTTAGAAAATTCAAGGACAATTAATCATGGAATTTTTTTTGAAGTCTACTCAAGTTCATGGTCAAAATAGTTAAGGCTGTCATTCAAAATTGAGATTCAGGAATTTAAAAATTTAAAAATATGATATACTAGACATTCAATGCAGTTTGCCTAATGTAAGTCCAAACATGAAATGCATAAATCAACAAATAAAAATCATGTTCTATCAGCTATGTTCTAATAGAGTGCTGGAACACAATCTATATGCGATGATGTTCCAACAGACAACTAAACATGACTTCACAGAATGTAAACATCCAAGGACTTCCTCAATGTAGTGAATCTTTGTGCATCAATAGACTTGGTAAATATGTCAGCCAATTGATTTTCAGTTGTTACATAATCTATATCACAATTTCACTCTCTACTAACTCTCTAATAAAGTGATGATGTATGTCGATGTGTTTTGTGTTGCGTTCACATAACCATGGGATTGCAAGAAAAGCAAAAATTTAAAAATTTTCAACAATTGAAATAAAATCATACATCATATGTAAATATGCATATCCTGAATTTGATGTAATTTTTGATTTGTGTTTCTGATTGCTCGTTTAATAAAATTAAATAACTAAAGTTTCGCAATTATACCTTATAAACAATCCAGTTGATGAAGGGTAAGAAAGAATTCAAATTCGTCAAGCTCCTCTCGAACAATTTCGATGGCCTCTCAAAATGTTCATCAAGAACTCCAAGTGTAGTCCCTCTAACGATATCTACACTTTTGAGCAGATCCACAAGCTTAAAATCCTTGCTAGTGAATTTGAACTTCTTATTTCTAAATCTATTTGAGAGTGAAGATTAGTTCTTGAATCAACAAGTGATGTAAGAATTAACCCTTTGAAGTAATTTGAGAGTAATTTTTCTTGAAGTAATAAAATAGAACACAAAAAACGAGAAGAAAAAGAGGAGAGGGCCCCGAAAATTCTAGCTCTCTTGCTTGTAGTTTTTAGTTCCTACATTGTGTATATAAATACACAATATAATCTTGACCTAATCCCATTAGGTCTCAAACTCTTGCCTTAATTAGTCCTTTAATCTAATTAGGAAACCTTTTCCTCTCTTATCTCTTATTTCTTTCACTTCAAGATAAATTATTTCCATCTTTAATAGGACTCTTTAATTCTAGAAATTAAAAATCCTAATGGGCCTCTAACCTCATGGGCTTGGACTATAATTAATTTATTAAAGTTCAATTAATTGATCTCCATCAATTAATTAAAAGGCCCTATATAATTAATTGATCCAATCAATTAATTAGTTAACTCCATCATAGGCCATCTAATCATATTAGGCCCAATAAAAATAATTTTATTATTTTAATTGGTTAAGTTAATTTAACTCTTTAAATTAGTTTCAGGCTAAATTAATATAATTGATCTCCATTAATTAATAAACTCACACTCAAGAGCAAATCATTATTAGGTTCAAATAAATAATAATATTATTTATTTAAATGAATTAATTTAACTATTTAAATTAATCCAACACTTTGGATTACAAAAATAGATATAGAAGTGGATCATCTCGATTTGTGTGTGACCCATTAGGTTCACAACTAAGCTAGCAGTGGGCTTGTAATCTTTGCAACTTATGAATAAATTTAATATTATGATTAATTAATATAATTAATTAATCTGCTTGGAATTAACCCCTTAATTCCAAGAACCTCAAAAATCAAGGGAAGCATATAACAGTGTATCTCAACTACCTAGTCTTAAGTTAATAACAAGTGAACCTTTTCTATTATTAGTACCATGCAAATACGGTCCCTCTATCAACTAATCTCCTGATTAAATCTAGGGTATGGACTATTAGTTGAAACTCTATTTTGACTTAATAACTATGATTCCATTTCAAGTCACATTGATTTTTTGTTGAATCAATAGAAAATCTTACGTCTAGTATTCATCCTACTTTGACCAAGGTTTTCAGGATCAAGAACTATGAAAACATAGGAGATCCTCCTATTCCACTAGATAGGTGACATATCTTTTATTGGCTACCTATTGACTTCCATACACGAAGATCATACACCCAGCATAAGCCCCTTATGATTGTCATGCAATTAGAAAATACATCAAAGTGTATGATATCGTGCACAAGGCTACCATGATGCCTCAAACCAAAGTATAAATTCATGCACTATCATAACTAGGAAATTCACATTCGATAAATATTGCTTTCCAATTAAGGATTTCCAGCGGGCCGCTTAGTGTACTCGTTTCCTAACAAGCACCTATACACATACACTAGTGTCCCTATGCCAATGTCTATGGAATAAGGCATTCTCCTTTTGAGTATGCATCGTGTGTGTGAGTCTATCGGGCTTATTGATGTCCTATCTGAAGCACCTTGTGACTCAAAATATATTTAAGATCAAAGGCATAGAGGCATATTCCATGATCACCATCATATACATGACTATGCCCTGTAGCTAAAAATGATCTAAGGACTTTATCTAATTGACTTAAATAATTAAAGATAAAAAATATATTTTATTTATTTAAACATTATGAATAAGACTATTTTACAAGAGTATAAAAGTTTGTCGCTAATTAGCTTCCGGTAACTACTCTAGGAATCTTCTACTTGCCTTAGAGTCAATTGTTCATGTATCTAAGACCCATCTTCTCTAGATGTTCTTTAAATACTCTTTGAGCTAAGGGATTTGTCAGTGGATCTGTTATATTTTTTGCTGAGGACACTCAGTTCACTCGAATGTCTCCTCGACCAGTAATCTCACGAATCAGATTGTGTCCCCTCCTAATGTGGTTAGATTTTTGATGAGATTTTGACTCCTTTGCTTACGTAACAACCTCATTATCATAGTAGATTGAAATTGGGTCAACAATAGAAGAGACTACACCCAACTCTCAGATGAAGTTTCTTATCCAAACACCTTCTTCTAGCTGACCGCTCCACCATTTAGCATGAATTCAAATCCTTACGTTGACTTCGAATTGTCTACATCAGACTGAAAGGTAGAATCAATAAAGCTTGCCATAAACCAAGAAGACATCTTTAGTTATTTTTAAGTACTTAAGGATTATCTTTATGGCTTTCTAGTGCTCCTCGCCCAGAGTGGACTGATATCCACTCGTGATAGTCAGAGTATATACGACATCAAGCCTCGTACATAACATTGCATACATAATGCTTCCAATTGTGGATGCATATGGTATGCGAGTCATTCTTTCTCTTTTCTCTTGAGTCTTTGGGGATATTGACTTTGAAAGAGAAACCCAATGACTCATAGGTAAGAATCTTTTTTTAGATTCTTTGATTCTAAATCTCTTTAGCACTTTCTCTATGTACATGGATTATGATAGTTCGATCATCCTTTTGAATCTATCTCTATAGATCCTAATCTCTAAAATATAGGATTCTTTTTTCAAATCCTTCATGGAGAATTGAGTAGACAACCAAGCTTTTGTTCATTGCAACATCCCTAAGTCATTCCCAATGAGTAATATGTCATCAACATAAAGGACAACAAAGGTTACTGCGCTCCTACTATCTTTTTTCTACAAACAGGGTTCATCTGGATTCTTGAGAAAACTAAATGATTTGATTGGCTCATCAAATCAAAGATTCTAGCTTCGGGAAGCTTGTTTGAGTTTGTACATGGATCTCTAGAATTTATAAACCTTTTACTTGCTCCCACTGGATATGAAGCCCTTTGGTTGCCTCATATAGATCTCTTTCTCAATATTCCTATTGAGAAAGGCGGTCTTCAAATCCATTTTCCATATCTCATAGTCATAATACGCTAATATGACAAGCAATATTCGGATGGATTTTAGCATCACCACTGGTGAAAAGGGTTTCTTATAGTCAATACCTTACTTTGAGTGTAACCTTTTGCAACCAGTCGTGCCTTATAGATCGCTACCTCTCCATCTACTCCAAGCTTCCGCTTATAGACTAATTTGTAGTCGATGGGTACTATATACCCTGTGGTGGGTCTACCAAGGTCAATACCTTATTGTAGTACATAGAGTCTTAATTTGGATGGCTTCTTGCCATTTTCTTGAATCAATATTTGACATCGCTTCTCCATAATTCCTTGGATCATTATCTAAAGAATAGTACTCTTTGTTGTTCTCCAACAAAAGACCATACCTTTCAAGCTGTCTCGAGATCCTTTCAGATATCCTAGGAGGCTGTGTGATAGGAATGTTAGTTTTAGATGGTTCTGTCGCTATTGTCTTTTGTTAGATACTTTGTGGTTCTTGAATTTCTTCAAGCTCTACAACCTTGCCTTTTCTATCTAACATAAACTCTTTCTCTGAGAAGGTGGCATTCCTCGAAACAAATACCTTTTGTTCCAAATGTTAGTAGAAATAGTATACAACGGATTCCTTTAGACACCTTACAAACTTATATAAGATGGATCTAACATCCCACTTATCTCCTACTAGCTGTTTCACGTAAGTAGGGTACCCCATACCCTAAGGTACTTGTAGAAAGGGGTTTTGCCACACCACATTTTATATGATGTTTTGGGCACCGACTTACTTGACACTCTATTTAATAGAAATGCCACTGTTTCCAGAGCATAGTGCTATAATGAAAAAGGAATTCCAGTGAAGCTCATCATAGACCTAGCTATGTCTAATAGGTTTTGGTTCCTACACTCTACAACCCCATTTAGTTATGGAGTTGTTGGTAGAGTCCACTGTGAGATAATCCCATTATCTTTTAGACAATCAAGAAACTCTGAGTCTAAGTATTCACCTCCTCAATCAGATCGAAGAGTTTTAATATTTCACCCAATTTATTTATCCACTTAATGCTTAAAATCTTTAAACCTTTCAAAGGCTTCAGACTTGTATCTTAAAAGATACACATACCCATACCTAGAATAATCATCGGTAAAGGTAATGAAATAGCGGTAGTTTTCTCGAGCACTAACACTTAGTGGCTTATATACATCTGTATAGATCAAATCAAAAGGGTTTGCAGCCTGCTCCACTTGTCCAAAAAATGGTGACTTGGTCATCTTTCCTTTAAGGCAAGATTCACAAGTTGGCATTTCTTGCAAGTCTGTAAGGTCAAACAAGTTAGCTAACTTGTTGATTCTTTTCTTATAGATATGTCCTAGTCTAGTATGCCACAAGTATGTAGAACTATGATCATCTATTTTATATTTGTTACTTTGTTAAATATGCAAGATGGATTTATTAGGTTGGACAGTATATAAATCATTTATCAAAGTCCTAACATGAACTAAAAAAGAACCAAAGTAAATAGAACAGTTTCTATCATTTATTAAAAAATAATAACCCTCTCTATCCAAAAATAGAATATAGATAATATTCTTTATTAATTCAGGAACATAAAGGAAAGAATTTAAAACTATCATTTTTCCATCTTCTAACGTTAAGTAGACAGTTCCTATGGCTAATGTAGCAACGTTTGCTCCATTTCCAAGTCTCAGGATCTATTATCCTCAACTCAACTCCCTGCTTCTTGTTATCGCCTGCAAATCATTGCATAGATGAGTACCGCATCTGGTATCTAATACCCAGAAAGCATCATTAATCAAAAAGTTTACTTCAACAAAGAACATACCAAAACTATTTTGGAGATTTGCAAGATACTCCTTGTAATTCATCTTCCAATGCCCCGGCTTACCACATTAGTGACACTTGTTGTCTGGTTTGGAACCTTTATTTACTCCACCTGAGGCTATCATACCCTTGGCCTTCTTAGAAGAACTTTTCTTCTTCTTTTCTTTGAACTTTTAGTCTTAGATTGGGTTAAAGAGGCAACGAGTAGGACAGGCTTCTCCTTCTTTATGCTGGACTAGGTAGTCTTCAACATGTTGACCAGCTCAGCAAGGCTAGTCTCCATTTTGTATATGTTGAAGTTAACCACAAAGGAGTTAAACGAGGGTGACAAAGATTGCAACATGAGATCTATATAGAGTTTGTTGTCCATAATGACTCATAGAGACTCGAAT
Source organism: Paulownia fortunei (assembly GCA_019321725.1). Classification (NCBI taxonomy): domain Eukaryota; kingdom Viridiplantae; phylum Streptophyta; class Magnoliopsida; order Lamiales; family Paulowniaceae; genus Paulownia; species Paulownia fortunei. The sequence goes on along the minus strand of JAGSPU010000276.1, from coordinate 10,804 downwards.
CTCTCGATCAAGGCTATCATTTTTAGTTCATGATCGTGAACCAAATAACCTTCTATCGTTCGACATTAAAAGAGCTCCTTAGATACTTTGTATCTAGTTTGTCTTGTATGTTCACCATATAATTCCTTCAAATAAATATGGATATCTACAGCATGTGCCATACCTTCATGCTGTCTTTGTAGCTCGTTCGACAGATGCTATCATATAACACAGAGCCTACAGATCATCCTCAACATGTTGATGATATTTTGCTTGCTCTTTCTCTGTCTACTTCTGGCAGAGCCAGTAGTGCCATGTCGAGGACATAAACCCTTTTTTTCAAATTGGAGAACTATTTGAAGGTCCCTTAACTAGTCAACATAGTTGGGACCAATGAGTTTATTAGTGTTAAGAGTTGATGCAAGTGGATTTTTAGCCATAATGTAAATAAGATATCTACAAAATACGAGGCAAAAAATAAACATTCATTCAACAGTTTAATCATTTATAATAAGGTCTTTAATTATAAATGTCTTCCACTATTTTCTTTGAGTCTTATCACTCTCATGATGGATATTCGGGAGATCATATTTCCTAGTATGCTTGAAGTCCAATTAGTCTTATCATACACCCCAATTTTTTAAGTCCATGTGATAAAACAAAAAGGTAGCTAACTTATTAGCAATTACATCCTATGCAACCTTCAAGCTATTTTGCCTCACTACTTCCCACATACCCCAATTTTATGAGTCCATATGGTATTAAGTGTCAAGCGTGTCCCATCAAACATCCATGTGAATAAAATAACTAAATTATGTCACACGTCTCATGACCAACATCTTTAGCCCTCCTACCCCTTGGGTATCTCTATGCAATAGTGGTCATAGCTATTACCTCCACTTAATACATCTTAGGACTCGTGGCCAACGGACTGAGTGTAGCAACATTTCATATGCCAACTACTTTTGATGGAAGGTTTGGACGATTGGGTCTTAAACTTAAAACATTTCTAAGTGAGGGTTTTAATTTTACCAAGACCTCATCATTTTATTTTGTGTTGTTTATTTAATATTACACTATCCTAAGATTGCAAGCATAATCCAAGGAAAGCATTAAACAAACCTATCTATGCACCTAAAATATATACATAATGAGATGATCATGAGCCTTTTCCTTTGCAATCCACTTGAGCCAAAGTGGATCTTAAGGTCAATCTAAGGGTAATTAATCAAAACTATAATAAATTATATCTATTACATGAATGTATCACCCATACATTCATGGATCTTGAATCCTTGCATTTCTCCATCTTTCTTCTTTTTCTTGTCCACCAAAAGCAAAAGAAGATCTCACTATCCTAATACTACTCTTATTATAATTATTTAATATAATAAGAAATCTTGGAATATCTTCCAAGGGGAGGTACATTAGAGGGAGATAGAATTTATTCAGAGTCAAAAATAGAGAAAAAGCAAGACTCGCAGGTTTCATTTTAATCAAAAACCCAAAGCATAAAATCATACATAGAAAATAAATATTCTGGGCTCCATGATCATCCATCCTATACATGATTAATTTAATCATCAAATGATAAAAATATAAAGTATGTAGATTTACCAAGTTGTTAAAAATTATGTTTTTCTAATTTGGAAATTAATTCATGGCTTTTCTTATAAATAATTTTTAAAGTTTTAAAATTAACATTTAATTTAAAAAATTAAAAAATCAAATTTTCAGTGTATGACACAAAAATCTACAGCAGACGATCTACTACCTGGCAAAATTGCATGTTAGGTGTCGAGGCGCCAGAAAACCGCACCACAGAGCGAGGCTGTTTCGCGCAGCAGCGCCTAGGCGCCAAGCTCTCTGTCCGTCAGCACCGCAACACCATGACTCGTCTAGCCCATATTGGTTTTATTTGTTTTGTTATTGTGTCATATAATTTAACACTTTAAAAATGAGTAGGTGGGGTGAAAATTTCATTAGCAAAACTAAGGTTTTATGGACTCTACATCCTGGAATGCAGAATAATAGTGAGAGAGTAACAAGAGTGTGGTGGCGGCGTTGGTTTGTAGGATGAAAATTTCAATTGCCAATACTAGTGTTGTTTTGGTTCTAGATCATGAACTACTAAATACAAAACGAAGGGTAGCAAAGGCTGGGGGTGGCTTAGGATTTTCAAAGTTAAACTTTCATTAGCAAAAATTAGGATTTTTTGGATTCTATATGATAAAATACACATGTAAGAGATGTTAGCAAGAGGGTGAGGGCAAAATTTCAGTTGCAAAAATTAATGTTTTTTTAATTCTGCAACTTCAAATACAAAACACAAGAGAGTGTAGCGAGGGGTGGTGGTGGCTTTATGTTTATATTATGAAAACTTTAGTAACAAAAACTAGGGTTCTTTAGATCCTGAATCATAAAATACAAAACACAAGAGAGATATTAGCGAGTAGGTTGGGGTGAAAATTTCATTAGCAAAACTAAGGGTTTTTGGACTCTACATCCTCAAATGCAGAACAAGAGTGAGAGAGTAACAAGAGTGTGGCGGCGGCTTTATGTTTGTAGCATGAAAATTTCAATTGCAAATACTAGTGTTGTTTTGGTTTTAGATCATGAACTACTAAACACAAAATGGAGGGTAGCAAAAGGATGGGGGTGGCTTAGGATTTGAAAAATGAATCTTTCATTAATAAAAATTAGGATTTTTTGGATTCTGTATGATAAAATACACAACATATAAGAGATATTAGTGAGAGGGTGGGGGTAAAAATTTTAGTTGCAAAAATTAGTGTTATTTTGGTTCTAAATCATGAACTACTAAACACAAAAGAGAGGGTAGCAAAAGCATGGGGGTGGCTTAGGATTTGCAAAGTGAAACTTTCATTAGCAAAAATTAGGGTTTTTTAGATTCTATATGTTGAAATACACAATATATAAGAGATGTTAGTGAGAGGGTGGGGGTAAAAATTTTAGTTGCAAAATCTAAGGTTTTTTGGATCTATATCTTACAATACAGAACACAATAAAGAGTAGCAAGGGGTCGGGGTGGCTCGGTGTTTTCATTGTGTAAACTTCAGCAGCAAAAAGTAGGGTTCTTCGATTCTGCATCCAAAAATACAGAACAAATATGAGAAATTAGCAAGTAGGTGGGGTGAAAATTCCATTAGCAAAACTAAGGTTTTTTGGACTCTACATTTCTGGAATGAAGAACAAGAGTGAGATAGTAACAAGAGGGTGGTGGCAGCCTTGGGTTTATAACATGAAAATTTTAATTGCAAATACTAGGGTTGCTTGGGTTCTACATCATGAACAACTAAATACAATAGGGATGGTAGCAAAACGCTGGGGGTGGCTTAGGTTTTTCAAAGATAAACTTTCATTAGCAAAAATTAAGATTTTTTGAATTCTATATGATAAAATACACAATATGTAAAAGATGATAGCAAGAGGGTGGGGGCAAAATTTAATGTTTTTTGGATTCTACATCTTGAAATAGAGAACACAAGAGAGTGTAGCGAGGGATGGTGGTGGTCGAGTGTTTATAGTGTGAAAACTATAGTAGCAAAAACTAGGGTTTTTTAGATTCTAAATCATAAAATACAAAACACAAGAGATATATTAGCGAGTAGGTGGGGGTGAAAATTTCATTTGCAAAACTAAGGTTTTTTGAACTCTACATCCTGGAATGCAGAACAAGAGTGTGGTGGGAGCATTGGGTTTATAATATGAAAATTTCAGTTACAAATACTATTGTTGTTTTGGTTCTACATCATGAACTACTAAACACAAAAGGAAGGGTAGCAAAAGGGTGGGGGTGGCTTAGGATTTGCAAAGTGAAACTTTCATTAGCAAAAATTAGGATTTTTTAGATTCTATATGTTAAAATACACAACATATAAGGGAGGCTAGTGAGAGGGTGGGGGTAAAAATTTTAGTTGCAAAATCTAAAGTTTTTTGGATTCTGTATTTTAAAATATAAAACACAAGAAAGTGCCTAGTGTTTTTAGTGTGTAAACTTCAGCAGCAAAAAGTAGGGTTTCTTCGATTTTGCATCCAAAAATATAAAACAAAAGTGAGAAATTAGCTAGTAGGTGGGGCTGAAAATTTCATTAGCAAAACTAAGATTTTTTGGACTCTACATTACTGGAACGAAGAACAAGAGTGAGATAGTAACAAGAGGGTGGTGGCAGCCTTAGGTTTATAACATGAAAATTTCAATTGCAAATACTAAGGTTGCTTGGGTTCTACATCATGAACAACTAAATACAATGGGGAGGGTAGCAAAAGGCTGGGGTGGCTTAGTTTTTTCAAAGTTAAACTTTCATTAGCAAAAATTAGGGTTTTTTGAATTCTATATGATAAAATACACAATATGTAAAAGATGTTAGCAAAAGGGTGGGGGCAAAATTTAAAGTTTTTTGGATTCTACATCTTGAAATAGAGAACACAAGAGAGTGTAGCGAGGGACGGTGGTGGCCGAGTGTTTATAGTGTGAAAACTATAGTAGCAAAAACTAGTGTTTTTTAGATTCTCAATTATAAAATACAAAACACAAGAGATATATTAGTGAGTAGGTGGGGGTGAAAATTTCATTAACAAAACTAAGATTTTTTAAACTCTACATCTTGGAATGCAGAACAAGAGTGAGAGAGTAACAAGAGTGTGGTGTCAGGATTAGGTTTTTAACATGAAAATTTCAGTTGCAAATACTAGTGTTGTTTTGGTTCTACATTATGAATTACTAAACACAAAAGGGAGGGTAGCAAAAGGGTGGGGGTGGCTTAGGATTTGCAAAGTGAAACTTTCATTAACAAAAATTAGGGTTTTTTAGATTCTATATGTTAAAATACACAACATATAAGAGACGCTAGTGAGAGGGTGAGCGTAAAAATTTTAGTTTCAAAATCTAATGTTTTTTGGATTTTGTATGTTAAAATACAGAACACAAGAAAGTGCCTGGTGTTTTTTGTATGTAAACTTCAGTTGCAAAAGTAGGGTTTCTTCAATTCTGCATTCATAAATACAGAACAAAAGTGAGAAATTAGCGAGAAGGTGGGGGTGAAAATTTTCATTAGCTAAACTAAGGTTTTTTGGACTCTACATTCTGGAATGAAGAACGAGAGTGAGAGAGTAACAAGAGGGTAGTGGCAACCTTGGGTTTATAACATGAAATTTTCAATTGCAAATACTAGGGTTGCTTGGGTTCTACATCATGAACAACTAAATACAATAGGGAGCGGAGCAAAACGCTGGAGGTGGCTTAAGTTTTTCAAAGTTAAAATTTCATTAGCAAAAATTAGGGTTTTTTGAATTCTATATGATAACATACACAATGTGTAAGAGATGTTAGCAAGAGGGTGGGGGCAAAATTTAATATTATTTGGATTCTGCATCGTGGAATAGAGAACACAAGATAGTGTAGAAAGGGGCGGTGGTGGCTTGGTGTTGATAGTGTGAAAACTTCAGTAACAAAAACTAGGGTTTTTTAGATTCGTAGTCATAAAATACAAAAACACGAGAGAGATATTAGCGAGTATGATGGGGTGAAAATTTCGTTAGCAAAACTAAAGTTTTTTGGACTCTACATCCTTGAATGCAGAACAAGAGTGAGAGAGTGACAAGAGTGTGGTGGCGGCCGTGGTTTCGTAGCATGAATCTTTTAGTTGCAAATACTAGTGTTGTTTTGGTTCTACATCATGAAGTACTAAATACAAAAGGGAGGGTAGCAAAAGGGTGGGAGTGGCTTTGGATTTGCAAAGTGAAACTTTGATTAGCAAAAATTAGGTTTTTTTAGATTCTCCATGATAAAATACACAGCATATAAGAGAAGTTAGTGAGAGGGTGGGGAAAAAAAATTAATTGCAAAAATTAATGTTTTTTGGATTTTGCAACTTCAAGTACAAAACATAAGAGAATGTAGCGAGGGGTGGTGGTGGCCTAGTGTTTATAGCGTGAAACTTTAGAAGCAAAAATTGGGATTTTTTAGATTCTAAATCATAAAATACAAAACACAAGAGATATATTAGCGAGTAGGTGGGGGTGAAAATTTCATTAGCAAAACTAAGATTTTTTAAACTCTACATCCTGGAATGCAGAACAAGAGTGAGAGAGTAACAAGAGTGTGGTGGCAGGATTAGGTTTTTAACATGAAAATTTCAGTTGCAAATACTAGTGTTGTTTTGGTTCTACATCATGAAGTACTAAACACAAAAGGGAGGGTAGCAAAAGGGTGGGAGTGGCTTTGGATTTGCAAAGTGAAACTTTGATTAGCAAAAATTAGGTTTTTTTAGATTCTCTAGGATAAAATACACAACATATAGGAGAAGTTAGTGAGAGGGTGGGGAAAAAAAATTAATTGCAAAAATTAATGTTTTTTGGATTCTGCAACTTCAAGTACAAAATATAAGAGAATGTAGCTAGGGGTGGTGGTGGCCTAGTGTTTATAGGGTGAAACTTTAGAAGCAAAAATTGGGATTTTTTAGATTCTAAATCATAAAATAAAAAGATAAGAGATATATTAGCGAGTAGGTGGGGGTGAAAATTTCATTCGCAAAACTGAGATTTTTTAAACTCTACATCCTGGAATGCAGAACAAGAGTGAGAGAGTAACAAGGGTGTGGTGGCAGGATTAGGTTTTTAACATGAAAATTTCAGTTGCAAATACTAGTGTTGTTTTGGTTCTACATCATGAATTACTAAACACAAAAGAGGGTAGCAAAAGGTGGGGGTGGCTTAGGATTTGCAAAGTGAAACTTTCATTAACAAAAATTAGGGTTTTTTAGATTCTATATGTTAAAATACACAACATATAAGACACGTTAGTGAGAGGGTGAGGGTAAAAATTTTAGTTGCAAAATCTAAAGTTTTTTGGATTCTGTATGTTAAAATACAGAACACAAGAAAGTGCCTGGTGTTTTTTGTGTGTAAACTTCAGTTGCAAAAGTAGGGTTTCTTCAATTCTGCATTCATAAATACAGAACAAAAGTGAGAAATTATCGAGAAGGTGGGGGTGAAAATTTCATTAGCTAAACTAAGTTTTTTGGACTCTACATCCTGTAATGCAGAACTAGAGTGAGACAGTAACAAGAGTGTGGTGGTAGGATTAGGTTTTTAACATGAAAATTTCAGTTGCAAATACTAGTGTTGTTTTGGTTCTACATCATGAATTACTAAACACAAAAGGGAGGGTAGCAAAAGGGTGGGGGTGGCTTAGGATTTGCAAAGTGAAACTTTCATTAACAAAAATTAGGGTTGTTTAGATTCTATATGTTAAAATACACAACATATAAGAGACGCTAGTGAGAGGGTGAGGGTAAAAATTTTAGTTGCAAAATCTAAAGTTTTTTGGATTCTGTATGTTAAAATACAGAACACAAGAAAGTGCCTGGTGTTTTTTGTGTGTAAACTTCAGTTGCAAAAGTAGGGTTTCTTCAATTCTACATTCATAAATACAGAACAAAAGTGAGAAATTAGCGAGAAGGTGGGGGTGAAAATTTCATTAGCTAAACTAAGGTTTTTTGGACTCTACATTCTGGATTGAAGAACAAGAGTGAGAGAGTAACAAGAGGGTAGTGGCAACCTTGGGTTTGTAACATGAAATTTTCAATTGCAAATACTAGGGTTGCTTGGGTTCTACATCATGAACAACTAAATACAATAGGGAGGGTAGCGAAACGCTGGGGGTGGCTTAGGTTTTCCAAAGTTAAAATTTCATTAGCAAAAATTAGGGTTTTTTGAATTCTATATGATAATATACACAATATGTAAGAGATGCTAGCAAGAGGGTGGGGGCAAAATTTAATATTAATTGGATTCTGCATCTTGGAATAGAGAAACAAGATAGTGTAGAAAGGGGCGGTGGTGGCTTGGTGCTGATAGTGTGAAAACTTCAGTAGCAAAAACTCGGGTTTTTTAGATTCGTAGTCATAAAATACAAAAACACGAGAGAGATATTAGCGAGTATGATGGGGTGAAAATTTCGTCAGCAAAACTAAAGTTTTTTGGACTCTACATCCTTGAATGCAGAACAAGAGTGAGAGAGTAACAAGTATGTGGTGGCGGCCGTGGTTTTGTAGCATGAATCTTTTAGTTGCAAATACTAGTGTTGTTTTGGTTCTACATCATGAAGTACTAAATACAAAAGGGAGGGTAGCAAAAGGGTGGGAGTTGCTTTGGATTTGCAAAGTGAAACTTTGATTAGCAAAAATTAGGTTTTTTTTGATTCTCCATGATAATACACAACATATAAGAGAAGTTAGTGAGAGGGTGGGGGAAAAAAATTAATTGCAAAAATTAATGTTTTTTGGATTTTGCAACTTCAAGTACAAAACATAAGAGAATGTAGCGAGGGGTGGTGGTGGCCTAGTGTTTATAGCGTGAAACTTTAGAAGCAAAAATTCGGATTTTTTAGATTCTAAATCATAAAATACAAAACACAAGAGATATATTAGCGAGTAGGTGGGGGTGAAAATTTCATTAGCAAAACTAAGATTTTTTAAACTCTACATCCTGGAATGCAGAACAAGGGTGAGAGAGTAACAAGAGTGTGGTGGCAGGATTAGGTTTTTAACATGAAAATTTCAGTTGCAAATACTAGCGTTGTTTTGGTTCTACATCATGAAGTACTAAACGTAAAAGGGTGGGAGTGGCTTTGGATTTGCAAAGTGAAACTTTGATTAGCAAAAATTAGGTTTTTTAGATTCTCTATGATAAAATACACGACATATAAGAGAAGTTAGTGAGAGGGTGGGGGAAAAAAATTAATTGCAAAAATTAATGTTTTTTGGATTCTGCAACTTCAAGTACAAAATATAAGAGAATGTAGCGAGGGGTGGTGGTGGCCTAGTGTTTATAGGGTGAAACTTCAGAAGCAAAAATTGGGATTTTTTAGATTCTAAATCATAAAATACAAAACACAAGAGATATATTAGCGAGTAGGTGGGGGTGAAAATTTCATTAGCAAAACTAAGATTTTTTAACTCTACATCCTGGAATGCAGAACAAGAGTGAGAGAGTAACAAGAGTGTGGTGGCAGATTAGGTTTTTAACATGAAAATTTCAGTTGCAAATACTAGTGTTGTTTTGGTTGTACATCATGAATTACTAAACACAAAAGGGAGGGTAGCAAAAGGGTGGGGGTGGCTTAGGATTTGCAAAGTGAAACTTTCATTAACAAAAATTAGGTTTTTTAGATTCTATATGTTAAAATACACAACATATAAGAGACGCTAGTGAGAGGGTGAGGGTAAAAATTTTAGCTGCAATCTAAAGTTTTTTGGATTCTGTATGTTAAAATACAGAACACAAGAAAGTGCCTGGTGTTTTTTGTGTGTAAACTTCAGTTGCAAAAGTAGGGTTTCTTCAATTCTGCATTCATAAATACAGAACAAAAGTGAGAAATTAGCGAGAAGGTGGGGGTGAAAATTTCATTAGCTAAACTAAGGTTTTTTGGACTCTACATTCTGGAATGAAGAACAAGAGTGAGAGAGTAACAAGAGGGTAGTGGCAACCTTGGGTTATAACATGAAATTTTCAATTGCAAATACTAGGGTTGCTTGGGTTCTACATGAGGAACAACTAAATACAATAGGGAGGGTAGCGAAATGCTGGGGGTGGCTTAGGTTTTCCAAAGTTAAAATTTCATGAGCAAAAATTAAGGTTTTTTAAATTCTATATGATAATACACAATATGTAAGAGATGTTAGTAAGAGGGTGGGGAAAATTTAATATTAATTGGATTCTGCATCTTGGAATAGAGAACACGAGATAGTGTAGAAAAGGGCGGTGGTGGCTTGGTGTTGATAGTGTGAAATTCAGTAGCAAAAACTAGGGTTTTTTAGATTCATAGTCAGTCATAAAATACAAAAACACAAGAGACATATTAGCGAGTATGATGGGGTGAAAATTTTGTTAGCAAAACTAAAGTTTTTTGGACTCTGCATCCATGAATGCAGAACAAGAGTGAGAGAGTAACAGGGTGTGGTGGCGGCCGTGGTTTTGTAGCATGAATCTTTTAGTTGCAAATACTAGTGTTATTTTGGTTCTACATCATGAAGTACTAAATACAAAAGGGAGGGTAGCAAAAGGGTGGGAGTGGCTTTGGATTTGCAAAGTGAAATTTGATTAGCAAAATTAGGTTTTTTTAGATTCTCTATGATAAAATACACAACATATAAGAGAAGTTAGTGAGAGGGTGGGGGAAAAAATTAATTGCAAAAATTAATATTTTTTGGATTCTGCAACTTCAAGTACAAAACATAAGAGAATGTAGCGAGTGGTGGTGGTGGCCTAGTGTTTATAGCATGAAACTTTAGAAGCAAAAATTGAGATTTTTTAGATTCTAAATCATAAAATACAAAACACAAGAGATATATTAGCGAGTAGGTGGGGGTAAAAATTTCATTAGCAAAACTAAGATTTTTTAACTCTACATCCTGGAATGCAGAACAAGAGTGAGAGAGTAACAAGAGTGTGGTGGCAGGATTAAGTTTTTAACATGAAAATTTTAGTTGCAAATAATAGTGGTGTTTTGGTTCTACATCATGAATTACTAAACACAAAAGGGAGCGTAGCAAAAGGGTGGGTGGCTGAGGATTTGCAAAGTAAAACTTTCATTGACAAAAATTAGGTTTTTTAGATTCTATATGTTAAAATACACAATATATAAGAGACGCTAGTGAGAGGGTGAGGGTATAAAATTTTAGTTGCAAAATCTAAAGTTTTTTGGATTCTGTATGTTAAAATACAGAACACAAGAAAGTGCCAGGTGTTTTTTGTGTGTAAACTTCAGTTGCAAAAGTAGGGTTTCTTCAATTCTGCATTC
>JAGSPU010000592.1:0-42498 GCA_019321725.1 Paulownia fortunei | reverse complement strand
TCCTTAAAAGAACAGACAATCGTAATTTAGAAAGTTCTTTAATTATTCAGACAAAAATAGTTAATATTGCTATAATCTAAAGTTCTTGCATCATTACTTTGTTATCGAGGAACAATAAAATCTCAACTACGTGATTTTACTCTCGCTCTTATACACTTATTTCCTAATTCTAGCAAAGGTCTATACATGTCCACAAAAAGAATAATCAGCCGTATGAATTTCCTCTGCATATGATGATAATTAAAAGATTCTCTGTCCGAGGAAAATGGGACATTTCCATAATATCCCATAGTCATAGCTTATTTTGATTAAAATTCTCCAAATTAAGATCATCCTATTAATTGGGTTACCGAGATTTATCCAACTGTCTTCCATTTTTTTTGGCAATAATTAATGTTCATTCTCTGGTTCTATCATTATGTTGTCCATTATTCGTGCTACATGTATATTTAATATTTTTTTAAAATTTATTGGATTGATGTAAAATGATTGTAATTTGTTTTACTAAAACTAAAAGTTTTCCAACGGTTTTTCTTCAAATTGTTTGTTGAAATGATTCACAAACTAAATCTTTATTATTCCATTCAATTACCTATTAAAATATTACGAGGAACTAAATGATATAACTTGTCTTTTAATGCAATATGACACTATTCACACACACACACACACATATACTATGTGTATACACACACGCACGCATACATGAGATGAATTTTTTATATTAAAAAAGAAATTGTATTTCTCACATCAAAAGATAAATATTGATGATTTAATTGTTAATATATTTTTTTTCATTTATTTCCTCACTAAATTTCGATGCCAAATATACCCTTTATTCTCTCTAGTCTAGGAAAACTCCATTCCCTAGTAATTGTAAATAAACACTTAATTAAAGTTCAAGTTAGAGATGATATGCATGTAATAATTAATATAACATTTAATGTCCCTAACACACTCCTATTTAGATTCTGATACATTCTTAAATCTTCGATATTCTAAAACATTAATTATATGTGTGTAGAATTATTATTTTTTCACTAGCATTGTATAAAATAATTTTTTTATTTTTTTATTTTTTTATTTTTTGGTACAAAGTAATTTTAGAAATTAATGCGCATGGCAAGAAATTTTAACAGCTATTGCTGATAAAATAATTTCCATTAAATGTAATAATTTTACCTTCTTAATGTGACTATGGGTAATTTAACAAAAATAAGGATAGGGATCGAGTCTATAATGAAAAATAAATTGTCAGAGCCCATTTCCAACGTATTGTTAATGCAAACTGAGTTTCAACATTTTTTATTTTCGTTAATTATAGAAAAAGCTCAAGCTCGTCTTAAATCAGCTTGAATTTTTTATTGTAATTATATATTGTATTTTGTATCTCATAACATATATAAATGTTACATATATATATTTTTTAAATATACATTTAAAATTAATTATATATACATAATATATATATATAAAATATAATACAAGATACAATATATATATAAAATTGTAATTGAATATCAAATGTAGTGTTGAGTAGTTAAGAACTGATGAATTTAGTATGTAAAAATAGTTTGATGTATGTTCTGTTATTTCAAGCTTATGATCTACTGAAATAATAATTCATGGATAATATCAAAGTTTTGCAGAATCTCAGACCGGTTGGCAGCAGTATATCAATGATGTAGTAGTGTAATTATTGGGACCTGTGATTAATTAGGTTAAACTGTCAGAATCACGTGTCTATTTTACTAATTAAAGTGTCCCCATTGTGTTGAAATCCAGTATTTTTTCGGCTACTATTATTAGTACTATCTTAGATGTGATTGAATTGTTTTATTTTTTTATTTTATTTTTTGTTTTATACAATGAAATTCTACATTTTTATTTATGAGGAATATAATTACAAGTAGAATTCGCGTGAGATTGGGTTTGGAACAGTTTTCATCAAATCTATAATCTTCTCTGTACAACCTATTAACATCTTAAAAATTAAAAATTACATAAGAATAACTAAAAGTAAAACATAGTACACATGAAATAAAATGAACCTAGATAAAATTCATGTACTTAAATCTAATCACAACTAAATAATAGGGTTAATAGTTAAATGAAAAATTATAATCCATACATGTAAGATAAAAAATATATACACAAAAGATATGTCAAAATTAGGGATGGACATCGGTTCAAGTAGTCATGTTTTTGCATAATCGGGTCGAATACCCAATTTGTTGGGTAGCATAAAAAGCTACCGACACCAACCCAAAAATTTTAAGTACCCGATGAGTTGGGTTCGATTTTTTTTTTTTTAAGAAAATCTATGTTATAGTGTAAGTAACTAAGTATCATATTTTGTTAATGTTAAAACTCTTATATCTAATGATAATATACTAATGTCTATTAATTTATTTTTTTAATCTCAAAATATTTATTACTTATTTTACAAAAGAAAATTTATTATATAATTTCTATTATTTACTTTACTTTAATTTAATGAGATGTTAAAAAATAGTGTTGGAAGAGAAAAATATAAAATTGATTTTTACTTATTTGATATAAAAAGTCAAAGAGGACATCTTTGATGAGATAGTGAGGATAATAATTTTGCTTTGTGGCATTTTTGTATATATGAAAAATTAGTTTGGGTTGAATCTAAGCTAGTATGATAAACTATTAATAATTTTTATGTAATTGATGTGTACTTAGAAAATAATAACAAATTAAAAAATGCTTATTATATAGTTTTAAAAGAATAACAATTGGTCTATTAGTTTTAAAATAATTACAAATTGTTTGGTTACAGTTTCAAGTTCTGATTTTACATTTTTTAGAAGTTAAATTATCTAATATACGTTTGTTAAACTATTTTTTAACAAATATATCACAAATTTCATTTCCATACATGTAGCTGTTATTGTCAAGCCTAAAATATCTTATTTTATCAAGATCTACACATAATGATCAATATGATGGTTTATTAAAATAAAAATAATCAAAATTCACTAATTAATTAAACAAGAGAGATTATTTATATAAAAAAATATAATAGGAAGAATGACTCTAATGGCCATTAGTTCTCGAAGCTTTATGTTGTGTATTGTTATTCTGACAAGAAAATACATTGTTCTAAAAACAAGCAACAAAAGTACAATCACTAAACCAAAAAATGTGTTTTTTCTTTTATTTAAAGGATTGTTTCAAAAAAAAATAGTAAAAATAAAAATAAAAATTGAGTACCCAATACCCAATCTATTTGAAAAACAATATTCGATACCCTACCCAAAAAATTAAAATCAATATTGGCAACCTGATATCCAAAATTTAAAAAAAAAAAAAAAAAAACAACCCAATTGGGTCGAGTCGAGTCGAGACCCGACTATTCAAACTCGTATGCGCACCCCTAGTCAAAACCTACAATTCAATCGAAATCAATCGGGTTTTAAAATTAAAATCCATAACTCTTTTAATAAATTTAAATTGTCTGCCTAACGTTGTGGTATTAAATTCCATTACTCAAATTCGATTGGGTTGGATCGAGTTGAGTCGGGTCGAGATCCGACTACCCAAACTCGTACGCCCACTTCTAGTCAAAACCTACAATCAAATCGGAATCAATCGAGTTTTAAAATTAAAATTCATAACTCACCCCATAACTCTTTTAATAAACTCGAATTGCCTGCCTAATGTCGTAGTATTAAACTCCATTACCCATTAGATAAACCTCATGGGCTGTATTGTAATTTTTCCTAACATATAGGAAGGATATGAAGCTTTTAAGCATATTGCTTTACATGTAATTTAGAAAATTGCATTCTTTAATTTCAAGTTTTAGATCTTCTAACATGATCATTAACGATAAAGAGCGAATAATGAGCGATCTGTTAGCATTTAGTACAAATCAAACATAAAGTTGATGATCGACGCTCGAACAAACTTGTTTGTGCGTGTATGTACATGATGATGGGTGCATTAATGCTACGCTGCAGAAAGTCAATTGTAAATAATTATTTAATAGGCCAAGATCCTAATCTGCGGGTCTGACTCGACCCACAAAGATTGGCAACTACAACCACAAATGTGGCCAATGTAGAAAGCCCCCTAGTCCAGCTCAAAAGGTATGGAAACCATATATTGCCTCGTTAATTGCTCTGATCCCCTATTTTCTTAATATCTGGATTAATTTGATTATAGTTGAGAGTCAACTCAAAAAACTTAACATCTTGTGGAGTGTAGATTTGAATCAAAAAATCTAATTTATTCCAACTCAACGTCCGAGATCTTCAGGACTAAGATCTTTAGGTTCAAGTATTGCATTGTGAACTAGACTCATTCTTGATCTAGATAGTACTATTAGAAGTGGATTTTTTCCACATAATAAGTTACACTCACTGCAAATCCTAGGTACCTATAATTATCAGAAATGGTTACTAATGGAGCATGGGCGCAAAAGAGGTCAAATATGCTAAATTCAAGAAGGTCATTTAAATTATGAGTTGGAATAAAAATAAGATTTAATAATTTATATTTATGAAATTCGTACATCGATACAAAAAATTGAGTTATAATATTTAAACTAAATTCATTAAAGTCATCAGTCCCAATAGATTAAGTTCAAAAGATCCATTCAGATTATGGGTTGGAGCAAAAATAATATCTGATAGGCCAATTTTATGAGATCTGCAAATTAACTATTAAGTTTTTTAGTTTTTATTGACATGCTTTGAAACTGATTTGAGCGTTGTAAGATTTTTACTGAATCAATTCCGACACCCCTAATAATTTTTTATAACATAAATAATAAATTACATTGCAATTACTTTTTAATTAAGAATTTTGAAAAAAAAGTAATATCGTATCAATTACAAAGATACACTGAAATCATTTTATCACCATTTTGGATAGAATTTTCTATGTCAGAAATCAGGATGAATCCATAATTGGATGCAGAATTATCAAATGTCCGCCCAGTGATATCACAACTACTCAAATTAATGCAATTAGACCTAGCTATTCTTTTCCAACTTATAAAATGGCCCAAGTGGAGAAAGAGGAGTTCGAAAGTGACTCCCATATTAATGCTAGATGTCCATAGCTAGAGTAATTGATTACAGGAAATTGGGAAAGAAATATAAAAAATAATCTCCAGGGCAAGGACATTACTGATTATCAGAATAATAATATTTACTAATTAAAATTATATTTAAATTATTATTATTAAAAATTAATAATACATGTATAATGATAAATCTATTTACAACGCAAATTATAATAATAGAACCATTATGGTAATTTTTATTGTCACTAGTGACAATTTACATATATTTTTTTTATCACTATTAAATGTGTAAATATTATTATTAAATAAAATGAAATATCTTTGTCATCGAATATATATGCAATTAAATGATTCATGTTGATAAAAAAACCTCAGAAAGGGGACCAAAATTCCAATGCAGAACTCGAAACACTGCATGAAAAACATGGTGGTGACTTTGTGGTCCTTAATTGTGGTCGATCTTTTCAACAAGAAAGCCGAAAGACTATAATTACAAAAGCAACTCCACTTGCTGTCTCTGGAAATATAAGTTATGACAGGCCGTAACAAAGATATTAATTTAGACACTGGTAGCAACAATTTTTTTGAAAAATGAAGATGGGAATTAGATTTGTTAAACTTTGAAGAGAGAATTTGGCCTAATAAAGAGACTAAAGGCTATTACATTTAAATTGTCCTATTTATATAAATAAAAAATAAAAAATAAAGGGAATTAATCCAAAATTATATCGAAAATATTACAATAATTAATTATGTATATTATTATAATTTTGTGATTATATCAAAGAATTAACTCTTAATTCTTAACAAGAGTAAATAGTAAATATGTTGACATGAGTGCAACTAGGTGATTGATGAGAAAGGAATTAAACAATGTATGGGGAGACAAGAAGTATAGAGACATTTGAGATGGGATGCCTGAAAATGGGAATAATTATGCATGAAGGCGAATTATTGTCCAAATACTTACACAAAACATAAATGTCAAGTTGAATATAAAACTGCATGAAGGCATTTGGTTTCAAATATTCTATTTAATTTTTTTATTTTCAAATATTCAATAACACGTGTCTCTCCTGGATCCGTATTATGAATCTAGATAGTAGAATATAAAATAAAATAAAATGAATGAAATAGAATATTTAAAACTGCATAAACACCCCATTACCCCATTTGTCGCGGAGCATCACAAAAATGGCTACAAACCGGGTCAATTAATCCAAATGCTACTCCCAAGCTCAGAAGTTGAGCTGGGAGGCCCAACAGTCATGATTTAAGAAGCACAAGAGCCCGATAACTGCATGAACCACATTCTCTACATGTACTAGAGGAGCTTTGAGGCCTTGGGCCAAGTGTGATAAATGTATCACGACGCTCACATTTGGATACGCAATCAAACAAAGTAGGGATATAATCATGGACCAGACTTCAATTATTGGACCGAAATCCATCGAACCAACCTGTGGTTTTGGTGGATAAATTTGTCAATCTAAGACAATCAACCTTCCAAACGAGTCCTATAAGACGTGGAATTTGTTATTAACTTTAAATATGTATAAGTTCTTGAATTAAATAAGTCAATCAAGTCTTAAATCAATCATACATTCGTGCGGCCACAAAATAAGTAAAAATACTTTCGGGGAGCCTTGCGCATCTTGGAAACTGATGTTCCAAACCAAACATGCTTCTCCTCTTAATTTGTATACATCATGAATACAAAACATGTTCCCCTCTTCGTTTGCCTTTGAATTTTCTAATTATGTGCTAAGAATCCACACTAATTTGCATTAGTTGATTTAATAAACAAATTAATGAAATCCAGCGATAAAGCTAGAGGATTCATGTGGGAAACTGAAAAGTTTTACGGTCAACGAATATGAGGTTAGACTTATGAATTTGATGGGATGAAGGTTGTTAGTATTAACATTGTATAGATTTTGACCACGGTTAGGTTGAACGCTTAAG
Organism: Paulownia fortunei; assembly: GCA_019321725.1. Classification (NCBI taxonomy): domain Eukaryota; kingdom Viridiplantae; phylum Streptophyta; class Magnoliopsida; order Lamiales; family Paulowniaceae; genus Paulownia; species Paulownia fortunei. Next base: position 35,474 of record JAGSPU010000592.1, on the reverse strand, counting down.
AATCTAAAATTCTTGTAATTTCTTGTTTGTTAGAAAATAGTTGTAAAAGTCATTTTCAGAATAAAATTAAGAAAAGAGGCAAATAAACAATGTTCTTCTCAAAGAATGGATGCTGTTTTAGAAATTATATGACCATGATACCAAGTCTCTTTTGAATCTAAAACTTTTTCTATGTAAGTTTCAACAAGTTTCAAGTCAAATATAAATTTTCATAATATTCATATTTATTTTTATTTTTAAATTTATTTGAAGTAAAGTGTCAATATGGGTTGCGGTTTATAGGTCAGGTTCGGATTCTGAAATTTTTTTACTAACTCACTCACTCAGTTTTTATTTTATATTTTTATCATGTACTGTTCAATTTGTTTCTTCACTACCATAAAATTTTCATAAGTATACAATAATTATATGATTTTATAAAAATCATGGAATTAAATTGCCAGGCTTATTATTATAAGTAGTTTAACTTGTTGTGTAGCTCGGAAGGAGATTGAACCCAAAAATAAAAAATAAAAAATATATAATAATAGGTGTACCTTCAAATTTTCATTAGAGTTATTTGATAGAGCTATTTGTTAGTGGCTTTAGAGGAATTAGGAGGATGTGCGACACATGCTTATATGTCTAAAGGGTTTGCTTTTGGCCTCGACTTTAAATTCTTTATATGTTAAGGTGGTTCGATCGAACTCTATTTGAGGTTACCTAATATTGTGAGTATCCGTAATTTTATAGTAGTATTTTTTCACGTAACCCGTCGTGGTCAATAGGTCAGAACTGACTCGTTGACCATGGACTATGGGTCCAACCTGTAACCATCTTGTGGGTTCAGAGGCCAATTACGAGTTGGATTACTCGAACCCATTGAATTGTCGGTTTCAACCTGACGGTTCCGACCCTTTGAATCGTCGGGCTGACAACCCGGCAGTTTCAAATTTAAAAAATACAAAAAAAAAAATGTTGCCAGCCTTTAGCAACTACTAAATTGACCGTTGCCAACTATCAAACACCCTCCCCCAATTTTATTTTTTTGGATTATTTTTTTATATTTTTTCTCTATAAAAAAAATCCCTTCTCATTTTCATTTTTTTTTCACACCTCTACATTCTCAACTCTCAATTCTTTACTATCAATTATTTATTTTTCAATTTTATGTTCTATGTTCTATACTATTTCAATTGTTTTATTAAATTATTTTTCATATTTCATTATATTTATCTTCAAATATTCATTTTTCAATTCTATATTCTAAATTTTTATTATTTATAAAAAATGGTCGGTTCAAGCAATAGAGATAAAGAAAAGATGTCCACTACCAACGAGCAACTTAGGTTCAACATGAATTATGAGGTGGAGAGTGATAAAGAGCAAGATCACACTTATTTACTATTCAAGAAATAATGATGATGCTCATACTCAATCTACCCCATCTATCAATTCCTCAATTTTTACCAAATATTTTGATAAGTGACACTTTCGAATGGAGAGATGTGAGTAAAATATAAGTATTGTTCATAATATAATAATGCTAGTATTGATGATCTTAAACTGCATGTCAATTATCAATTAGTGGAAAAAAATTCATATTAGATGTATATATCTTATCTTAAATTTATATGTACAAGATGGTTTAAAAACTTTAAAAAATCAACTTAAACCTATTAGACAAGTATTTTCTTATTTATGGATACATCCACAGATTAATAAATAATGGTTTAGATTTTGCAAGGCCAACGGTATAGGCCTAAAAAAATTTCATGGGACGTTTCAATCCGTTGGAATTTAACATATAGATTATTGGAAGAATTTTTTGATTATAAAGTTTTATTATGTCAGTTTTTTTTACAAACTGTTACTACTCATTTGCATTTATATCCACACCATTTGACACTTAGTGAAAAAAATTATAATATTTTAAAAATATTTAATGATACTACTTTACAATTATCTAGTAATTATTCCTCAATTTCTCATTTAATATTAATATTAAATTATTACAATGTTGCATCAGTTTTACATGATAATATTAATTCCGAAAATCAAAATTTAGTAAATGAAAAAAATATTTTTTTAGAAATTTCAGAAATTAATTTAGTCGTCGTTGTTTTTGACCATAGGCTTAAATTAGATAGTTTACAAAATATGTTAATAATTTATTACAATACTTTAAAACGTTATGAAAATAGATATATGAAATATTATAATTAAAGTTAGAATATTTTAAAATAAATTTTATAATAAATATAGTTCAAAATATGGCTTACAAACAACTCAATTTGATATACAAAAAACTAGTAGTAGTAGTTCTAGACTTACAACGACGCAACTTTCACTTATGTAACGGACTAAACATGCCAGAGGATCCTGAAGTTCCAACCAAAAATTTAAGAGTTATTTTAATATTTTATTTGAATTAAACTTATCCAATTTTGTTGGTGATGGCGAATGAGATACTTGTTTTACCCGCCTCAATCATTGCAATAGAGCAAGCCTTCAGTACAGGAAGCAATATACTGAATGAGAAACGCTTAATCTTATCTCCCAAGAATTTAGAAGTTCAATCATGTATTGATGATTGGATCAAGGTCTCTGTACGAAAACAAGGTCAGTTGAATTCGGAGGAAAATCAAGAAAATGATACGGATGGAACAACAATGGGAACGGGTGAGAGTTATTGAGTCACACCCCTCCAAAAGGTAAGAAGGGTAAAAATATAAGAAAATTACGTGAGTTTTGATTTCTTTATAACCTAAGATAATACGTAGATAACTTGGATTTAAGTTCAAATCTTTTTTATTTTTAAAATTATTTTTAATAATATAATTTAAATTTTAGCTATTTTTTATTAAATTTAAGTGCAAATTTTTTATTGATATTTAAGTTAAATTTTAACACTTCAAGTTGAGCATTTTTTTTAAATTCATTATAATTAAAATATTTGATAATTTAAATTTTAAGTAACAATTTTTTTTCAAATTTAAGTTAAATTTTGTTCATTATGTTCAAAAATTAATAATATTTTTTTCAAATTTAAGTTCAAAATTTTTCAAAATTAAAAAATAAAAATAAAAAAATCTAAAAGTCAGAACCGGACCTGGAACTGGCGGTTAATCGGAACTGACACGATAGTTCCAGAACCCGAACCGTACCTAACAAAGTCGGTTATGAATAAGGATAGAAAAATTCCGACCCTTGTAACCGACAATTCCGTGCTCGAGTTTAAATCAATTTATCCATTTTACTATATTTTGTTAGTATTTCTATTTAGTTTGATCCAATTTGGTTTGGATGTAAAAGGAGTACTTCCGAACAGTAACGGACTTATTAGTTGGATCCCATGGCCCTGGCTGTTTCCTCCTCAACGCACAACATATGTTGTTTGTGGTTGTGTGGGATTTTAGGTTTTCCTATATGACCTGATCATGAATTTCTATTTATGTTTGGTAATATCTCTCCTTACCATAGCGATACGTGGTATAGTATTATTAATTTTCAAATTATAAAGTTGAATGGCATCAACAAATATAATTTTTTAATCATTGTAACTATTTTCTTCTCTCAAACTCGTACTCACTAATTTTTTTCAAATAAGGTATCCTATGACATTGTTGCAATCCACATTGCAATTTTCAAATTGTTAACTCATTTTGATCGAAAAGGGGTTTTACCCAAATGTTTCTAAAGGATCTTATGAATTCTGATGTTAGCTGCATTTATCAAGTAAAATTATTGTTAGCCCTTTTTCACACACAACGGGAATTTACTAAGTCCTTTACTCATGTATTTTTATTTTTTTATTTCCTTTCAAAGTTAGGATGAAATTTGGACGACACTGTGTAGTCCACATAGGAGAAGAGTAAATTGTGGTTTGATTTATTTTGTGGTGAGGATTTACCTTTGAGAACTGCAAGGTTTATTCCATTCATATGTTGAAAATACCCTTCACGTAAGAAATATTATTTTAAAATTTTAACTTAAATATAATGTATTCTATTAGATGCTTCTATATATTTAGGGACTAAAGTGCCACTAAATAAATTATTCTTTGACCAGTCTACCCTCAAAATATGGCATGGGTAGTGCATAACATATTTTTGAACAATAAATCTTAGGGAGGGTAAGGGCACTATTTTAACATTAGAGACAAAAGTGATGCAAAACATAAATTTTAAGGACTGTAAATGTGATTTGCTCTAGTTTTTAAATAAAAATGAAATAGTAATACATGTAAAATAAAAAATATTAATAATCTCTATTTTAAATTTATTGCTCATATCTTCTTGAAAGTCTCAAAATAAAATTGTATTTCAAAAAAATATGATTTACTTTTTAAAATTATTATTTCAATTAAAGTAGTGATATGAAAGTACTATCTTTCTTATTATTTTCAAAAAATATAATATAAAAAACTATATCATTTTGATGGACTTAAAATATGCCACAAGTCCAACAAGGGCAAATTATGTTCATGCAAACTCAAGTATAACGATGAATCACAATTTAATAACAATCTAAAGAATAAGTTTATGAGATCTAAGAAGAATTGTTCGAACCATAAACTTACAAAATTTTAATAATTCATGTATTGTATTACATAAAATTATACTCTTTGACTTTCAAACATCAATATACCATTTTACATTTGAGGTACACAATTTATTAGACGTTTATTTTCTCTAATTCAATCTTATCTTTATTTGTGAGCACTGCAGATAATAACCAAATGAAGAGTTGGAGTATGCAAGGAGTCAATGTACAGTGATTTGGGTAAATTTCGTATTAAATTTATATTTTTTTAAACTTTTTTTAATAATTTATATCAAATTAAAGTAAACCTGTTATTAAAACAAATGTGACGATTAAATTAAACGTTCATACTTATTTTTAGAGAAACTTGATTCCTTTTCATTGCTACAGCCCACGTTTTGTAGCATTAAATTCCTAATGGGTCCACGTGTCAAGTCAACAAGACGCATCAAAGCTGTTGCTGAAAACCCATGTGAGTGGCGGGCATGTTCCTTGGGTTTGGTTCATGGTACCATGGGATAGAGCGGACAACCTCATACGGCCTTCGGTTCCTAGTATTTAATACAGCACGTGATTATATTTGTGGGCCATCATTGCATTCACAAAAAACTGTACGGCTCGCAGATGTGTCAAAATTGATTCTCTCACTGCTGATGGAATGAACAGGGTTATGTATGATATTTTGGGCAATATAAATTAAACCAAATATTTAAAATTTTATGGGATTTTATTATCCCAAAAGATATTCTCTCTCTCTCAAGATATTTCTTAAGGTCATAATTATTTTTGTAAATATTTTCATTATTATATATTTTTATTCATATTCAAATTAATACATCAATAAAAAATGCATATATTACTTCTTTCAAATATTATCTTAATATAAATACAGTTTTTCATTCATGACATAAATATAATAACAACCTATTTAGTATAAAAAATAGACATGGCACTACTAATAAGAAAAAAAGGTACAAGACATGCAGTAAAAAAATGAAACCAAATGCAACTTTCACTAAGAGTACATCAAATTAATTATTTTCAAAATAAAATTAAATATACTTCAGATTTCCCAACACATTTAACCTAATGCCTCAGATAACTTTTGCAACGCTAACGTCTGTTTTTTTTTTTTTTAATGACAAGAATATATCGAATGAAGAGAAGAATTGTGATAATTTTATTAATAAATATTCAAGTTTATCTTCAATGATAAAATGAGATACATATCTAAAACTTGTGTATTTTGTTGGATAAAAGTTATAGGATTAATATTGTTTTCCCATATTTTTCCATTTTCCATCATAAAGTTGGGGCAATCCGGACGTTTAAAAGGGCAGCAAATTTGTTGGGTAGGTTAATAGGATTGTGCAATCACATCTCCAGTATTGGACTAATTATCAGGCCACATAATATATATGTTTCATGTCGTGCCAACTCTTGAAAACAGGCCCTTAAATAGTAAAGAAATAATGGATGAGACCTAAGTAAATATGCAATCAGGCCTCATCTACCTATGTAAACAAGCCTAAATCGATGGGAGGCATGGAGGATTTGAATAAGCATTTGTAGCTAAATTATCTTAGCTTGTTAATATTTGTGCAAATAAATTGCGATGAAGACCCTCATGTGCTTTTTTGGGTATGGAGAAATGTTATTAAATTAAAAGATTTTATAGAAAAAGGAGTTTACTACAAAATTGGAGATAATATGTGTCAGGATTTGATAAAATGCATGGATTTCTATCTTGCCCAATTTTAAAAACCTCCAGAGTTTAAAGAAGGGAATGTAATTTGTTAAGTTGGGGAATTATTGTTAAGAGATTCAAATAATCGAAAAGTGGATATTTTGAATATTTGTTTCAAAGACAAATTGTGAAGGAAATTCTCAAAATCAAAAGTCCACTAAATGTGGAATATATATAGCTCCCTCTATGTCAGGGAAGAGAACCAATGTTTAATTGGTCACTACGAATTTTTTTAACATATATAGAGTATTTGGGTTATCACTGTTGATATTAGTGATATGTGTATAGTGACAATAAAAATTATCACTATAATTTGGGATAAAATTTGTGTTATCATTATATATATCTCACTAGTTAACAATAATGATAATTTAAATATAATTTTTATAATGATTAAACATGTCAAAATCATTATTATTACAAAATAATTTTTTTATCTTTTAATATATCATTTTGCACTAGTATCTACTCACTAAAAACTGATCACATATGATTCCACAGTTTGAAACAAGCTCCCATCAAGAATTATTATATGACTACATAAAAACTTCTGCTTTACAGAATAGTTCAATGCATATAATCTACTCATATTAGCTTATTTTATTCGAGAATCACTAGTAATAAAAATATTGATTTTTTTTTTTTTTTAATTTTCTATCTATCCCTACAAACAAAGTTTCGTCAAGGTTAGATGAGATAGTGACAAGACTGGGGAGGTTTTATATGGCCTTAATTGTCAGCGATCATGATGGATCCATACTTCACATGATTGACAAAACTTGGTCCCATGACAAATCCCACAAAGGATTAGTTGTGGCTTGTTTTGGTTTTATCTTAAAATTTGGAAAGTATTGAAAAGATGTAAAATATAAATAAATTTAAAAATAAGAATAAATTATATTTTTATTAACAATAACTAAATTAAATATATTTTTATAATTTTAAAATAGTGAAAATAAAATAAAAAATTCTTTTAGAAATCTAAAGTGGCGAGCTTCTAAAATATCTAGACAGACACTAACCAAGCTATTCCGACTGGGGAACGTGTATTAGTTTAATTTATTATAAGGTATTTTGTCTTATTGTCATTATTTTAAAGTTGTTCTATGTTTATTGATTGTTTATTCGTATATTATATACTGGTTTCATCCAATGAATGGTTACTCAGTGTTGCTACTACTTAATAATCTACCAATATTATTTATCTTACTTAAAATTAAAAAAAAATAAAACTTAAGTTAATATGATTTTGTTTAAAATTTAAATTTGAAACAAGTTTATTTTCAATATTTATATCTTATATCTCATATTATATATATATACCTATATATATAATATTTTTTTAAATATATATTTAAAATTAGTTATATACACCTAGCATATATAAATATGTGCAATAAATTCTTAAACAGCGGAGGATTGATGAATTTAATATGTAACAATAGTTTGTTGTATGTTCTCTTATTTCAAGCTTACGATGTACTGAAATAATAATTGATGGGTAATGTCAAAGATTTGCAGAATCTCAGACCGGTAGCAGCAGTATATAGATGGAATTGCTTTATCATATAGTTGGATTCGAATTAATGATGGGGTAGTGTAATTATTGCATGGGACTCGTAATTGATTAGGTTAAACTGTCAGAATCAGGTGTTTATTTTACTAATTAAAGTGTCCCCATTGTGTTGAATTTCAGTTTTTTTGTCTTGCTATTATTATTAGTACTATTTTACATGTGATTGAATATTTTTTGTTGTCGTACACAATGATAGACTACATTTTTATTTATGTGGAATATAATTACAAGTAGGAATAACGTGGGATCGGATTTGAAACAATTTTGATCAAATCCATAATCTGACTAGTTCAGCCTATAAACATCTTAAAAAATAAAAATTACATAAGAATAACCTAAAGTAAAAGATAATACACGTGAAATAAAATGTAATTTAGATCAAATTCACGTGCTCTCGTAAATACATCACTAATCACAATTAAATAATAAGATTAATAGTTAATAATAAATTATAATTCGTATATGTATTGTGCAATAAAAAATATATACATGTAATTTGGAAAAATGCATTCTTTAGTTTCAAGTTATTAACTCTTCTAAATGATCAATGATAAAGAGCGAATGAGCGATCGGTTTAGCATATGGTAGAAGTCAAACATAAGTTGATGATAGACAATCGAACAACCTTATCTCTGTTCCCTGCACAAAGTCATATTTACCCCCAACAATTAATAATAATCACGTAATAGGCTAATATCCACTTCTTTTTCTACAAATGTGACTCGACCAAAGAGACCCAAAACGACAGCCATGACACCTATCTAGGCCAAAGCCCGTTCAAAGCCCCCTAGTCCAGTTCCTAAGGTACGAAAAGCATTTATTGTCTCGTTGATTGCTCTGACCCCCTATTTATTTAAGAATCTGAAATAATTTAGGTATCAAGAAATTATAATTATGATCATCTCAATAACTCTAACGATGTTATAATAAACAAATTAGAATTAAAAGATCTAATTTATCCAATCCAACATCCAGATCTTCAGGATTAAGGATTTCAATTCGTGAACTAGACCCATATGTGATCTTGACAGTTTAATTGGACCTGGATTCTTTTCCACATAATAAGTTGCATTCTTTGTAAATCCTAAGTACCTATACTTATGAGAAATGGTTACAAAAGAAGCACTAAATTATTGCATCACGCGATTGGATAGAATTTTCTAGGTCCGAAATCATGGTGGTGGATCCATCACTCAGACGCAGAATTATCAATTTGTTCGCCCCGTGTAACAGCTACTCAAATTAATGCAATTAGACCTAGCTATTCTTTTCCATCTTCTAAAATGGTCCAAGTGGAGGAAGAGGAGTTGGAAAGTGACTCCCTAATTAATGCTAGATGTCCCTAGCTAGAGTAATTGATTACAGGAAATTGTCAAGTGGGTCCGTGGTAAATATCAAAATTATTATTAATAAAATAACAATAATTTTTTGATTATCACAATAATAATATTTACTAATTAAAATTATATTTAAATTATCATTGTTAAAAATTAATGACACATGTATAATGATAAATATGTTTACGACACAAATTATAATAATAGAGGTATTTTTGGTAATTTTTATTGTCAGTAGTGATAATTTATATATAATTTTCTTATCACATTTAACTATGTAAAGATTATTATTAAATTAAATAAAATATTTTTGTCTTCGAATATATATGCAATTAAATGATTCATGTTGATAAATAACCTCAGAAAGGGGACCAAAATTCCAATGCAGAACTAGAAACACTGCATGAAAAACACATGGTGGTGACTTTGTGGTACAGTTTCCATTCATTGAGGTCCTTAATTGTGGTCGATCTTTTCAACAAGAAAGCCAAAAGAGCTCATGGATTTGGATCATGCTCAACACTATAATTACAAAAGCAACTCCACGTGCTGTTTCTGGAAATATAAATCATGACTGACAGTACTAAAGATATTAATTTTTTTTTATTTTTTTTATTACTTAAATATCCCAATTTCATCGAACTAATTTTGAACCTTCAAAACACCTGCCCCTAACACTTTGAAGGGGATAAATCGCGGGATATGTCTCAATTGGCTCCCGAATCCCAACAAGAGCAACAATGTGTTTATAAAAATGAAGATGGGAATTAGATTTGTTAAACTTTGAAGAGGGAATTTGGCCTAATAAAGAGGCCAAAGACTATATATTTAAATTGTCCTATTTATATAAATAAAAAATAAAAAATAAAGAAAATTAATCCAAAATTATATAAAAAATATCACATTAATTAATTATATATATTATTATAATTTTGTGATTATATCAGAGAATAACTCTTAATTCCTAACAAGATTAAATGGTAAATATATTGACATGAGTGCAACTAGGTGATCGATGAGAAAGGAATTGAACAATGGATGGGGAGACAAGAAATAGACATTTGAGATGGGATGTCTGAAAATGGGAATAATTATGTATGAAGGCGAATTATTATCAAAGTAATACTCTATTATATAATATAGTGTATAATTTGGATTCTCTACTGTAATTACTATATTACAACATCATCAATACACATTAAATTAAATATTCATTAATGATATTATTCAATATACCTAGTATAGCACTGGCATGTAATGATTGTATTATAATAAAAAATGAAATATTTATTACAAGAGAGATCCCATCATCCTATGATATATTTTATGCATAGGTTGCTATTTTAATTGGACTCAAAATATTTGGGTTCATTCGCATGAAATATTATCAATTGGGCCTTTATTGCAAACGGGAATTAGCTACCCTAAGCAGGCAGTTCACTCCCATCTTAACTTCAGCTACAAGCCTTAGCCCATCAACAATTCTGTCGATCATGTCCTGTTCTTGCACAGCTGCTCTGCTACCTACAAACTGGGAAGGTTTTGTTCATTTGTTTCTTCTTTTTTTGTCTTTTATTTTTTTGGTCCTTTTCTAATTTTTCATGAGAAGCATATATGTCTCTAAAGCATCCATCAAAATCCAGTTAAATGAATGAATATAGAAAACAACATGATGCTATCATATTATGGTTGTGCCTCAGCCCTTCATTTTGTAGACCAAATTAGAAGAATGAAAAAGCAAACTTCATAAGCAAATTGAATATCATGTAAGTTAATGTGCCCACTATAGTTGTCAACTGGAATGGGTTTAACTGATCCAACTCATAACCAGCCGAATAAAAATCGGCTCAAAATCGGGCCGTGAACAGTATGGGCTACCTGAACCGATTTTTATTATATGAATTGGGCCCCTATTGGACCCAATAATTATAATTCAGCCCACCCCATGAACCGACTTGTTTAAACCCAAGCTCACTTCAGAACCGGCGCAGGCCCATCATGGCCATTTAATATGTTATATATTATTTCTAATTATATTATATATTATTAATATTTTTTGCCAAAAAATACATTTTTGTTATTGAAGAGATTCAAACTCATTACCTTGGAAGAAAAATGAAGAAGCCAACCACTGAACCCTTTTCAATTTTGTTGATTTCTTTGAACCATATATATTTTAAGGGTTCACCTAACATATTTCATACATATAAATAATTAAATAGGCTACCCTACCAATTAATTTTTCAACTTGCAAGTAATATGCGCTGTTTCCTAGCAAAGTGGTGAGTGCAACGGTATTATTATCATTGCAATTGTTTATGTTTATTTTTTATTTTTTAATTCACTAAAATAAAATATAAAGTTAAAAATGAAGTATATTACTAAAAAAATAAAATTGTACTTATTATACTAAACTGAAAAATTATCAAAAAAATATAAAATTAGAAAGTAAATATATTACTAAAAAATTTAATACCACTTAGTATACCAAATTTAAAAAATATCAAAAAAAATTATAAAGTTAGAAAGTAAGTATATTACTAAAAAATTATAATACTACTTAGTATACTAAACTAAAAAAACTCATCAAAATAAAATATAAAATTAGAAAGTAAGTATATTATTAAAAAATATATACTACTTAGTATACTAATTAGAAAATAATTTATCAAAATAAAATATAAAGTTAAAAAGTAAGTATATTACTTAAAAAATATAATACTACTTAATATACTAAATAAAAAAATTATCAAAAATAAAATATAAAGTTAGAAAGTATATTACTAAAAAATATAATACTATTTAACATACTAAACAAAACAAAAATTCAATAAAATAAAAAAATTTATCAAAATCATCAAAAAAATCATCAAAAAAAAATCCACTCGGTTAGTCCATAGATCCAACCCGTAGACCCAGTTCATATAACCCGTCCAGGGCCGGAATCGGCCCACTAGAACCAGGTTAGTGGGCCGAGTTGGGCCTACTTGAAAAAAAATTATTGAGCCAAGCCCAAATCGTTTCAGATTCGAGTCTGAGCTTGAACAACCACTTTCTTGAGAGTAATATTCATACTATGGCTGGCGTGATATATATAGTGGGTATTTGAATGATGGATAAATATTTTATTTTTTAAGTATGTTTTATTTGTCCATCATCCACACGCCCATAGCTTGTTTACTTCATTTGATTAGGTTGAATATAATAAAATATCCAACTTAGTTAAATGTTTACTTTTGATGATGAGAACCCATGATAAAATTCTAAACTCGGTATAATTGATGATTTTTTATGAATAATTTATCTCATTTCATAAGTGAGATGAAATAATCATACCCTCCCATTTAAATATCTAGAATATATTTTGATAATAATACCCATAATTTTAAACTATATATCACAATTTAAACCTATACTAATTTATGAAATTTTTTAATTAAGGGTAAATTAGTTAAAAATATAATAATCCACACAATTATCCATCAAAGTATACGTTTGATAAGAATTTTGACTAATATATTATTCAAATAATCATATGAAGTACACATGAAATATATTGGATAATTTAATTATAATCCACATCTCATTACATTTTCCATCAATCATTTTTTCATCCTAACAAAAAAAGTAAACGATCCTCCAATGTAATGTTCACGAGATGTAGCATTTCCCTTCATGAGCCACATTCTCTACATGTACTAGAGGAGCTTTGAGGCCTTGGGCCAAGTGTGATAAATGTATCACGCCACTCACATATGGATACACAATCAAACACAGTAGGGATATAATCATGGGCCAGACTTACATTATTGGGCCGAAATCCATCATACCAACATGTGTTTTGTGTGGATAAATTTGTGGATCCAACACAATCAACCTTCCAAATGAGTCCTAGAAGACGTGGAATTTGATATTAACTTTAAATATGTATAAGTTTTTGAATTAAATAAGTCAATCAAGTATTAAATCAATCATACACTCGTGAGGCCACAAAATAAGTAAAAATACTTTCGGGGAGCCTTGCACATCTTGGAAACTGATGTTACATCATGAATACAAAACATGTTCCCCTCTTCGTTTGCCTTTGAATTTTCTAATTATGTGCTAAGAATCCACACTAATTTGCATTAGTTGATTTAATAAACAAATTAATAAAATCCAGCGATAGAGCTAGAGGGTTCGTGTGTGAAACTGAAAAGTTTTACGGTCAACGAATATGAGGTTAGACTTATGAATTTGATGGAATCAATGGTGTAAGTATTAACATTGTATAGATTTTGATATGATTAGGTTGAATGTTTAGAAATTCAAAAAATTTGTATTTTTATGTTTGTTGGAAAATAGTTGTAAAAGTTATTTTCAGAATAAAACTGAGAAGAGAAGCAAATAAACAATGTCCTTCTCAAATAATGAATGCTGTTTTAGAAATTATATGACCATGATACGAGTCTCTTTTGAATCTAAAACTTTTATGTGTAAGTTTCAATAGTTTCAAGTCAAATATAAATTTTCATAGTATCCATATTTATTTTTATTTTTAAATTTATTTGAAGTAAAGTGCTAATATGGGTTGCGGTTTATAGGTCAGGTTTGAATTCTGAAATTTTTTTACTAACTCACTCAGTTAGTTTTTATCATGTGTTGTTCAATTTGTTCATTGACTATCATAAAATTCTCATAAGGATACAATAATTATATGATTTTATAAAAATCGTGGAATTAAATTGCAGGCTTATAATTATAAGTGGTATAACTTACGTGTGGTGTAGTTCGAAAGGAGAATGTACCCAAAAAATAAAAGAAAGGTAGGAGATAGAGTTAGACCCGACCACGGACTAAGTCCGAATCGAACCATGATCAACGGGCGTTGACCACAGTTCATGGGTTCGGGTTGAGCCTGGTGGTTCCACGGACCAAAAATGTCGGGCTCGACCCGCCGATTTTTAAATTTTTTATTTTTTAATCAAAATAGTGTAAAAGTGTCCTATTCAGGTTTTGAATCTGTAACCTCCAAATTATTAACAAAACACTCTAACTAACAGAGCTAATAGACCATATATCTATAATTTTGAATAAGTGTCCCCTCAAATTGGTTGTCTTGTTTCTGAAAATCAATATAATTGGTGTTGTACCCCTCTTTAAATTTAATTAATTAGTTTCAGCAAGTTACAAATCAAATCTTATATTTAAGCATTCTATATTTCATCTTAATAATAAGTAAAGTTTTAAAAATTATCTAATGATACTACATTACAATTATCTTAATAATAAGTAAATTTGTAATTTTTTAAAAATATTTAATGATGCTACTTTACAATTATTTAATGTTTATTCCCCAATTTATTATTTAATATTATTAAATTATTGTAATGTTGTATCGATTTTATATGATAACACTAACTTCGAAGACCAAAATTTAGTAAATTGTAATTTATCAATGCAACATAAATGGGGAAAATATTTTTTAGAAATTCCAAAAATTAATTTAGTCGCCTTTATTTTTTACCACATGCTTAAATTTTAGCTATTTTTTTCAAATTTGAGTTAATTTTTTTTCATTAAGTTCAAAAATTAACAATAATTTTTGCAAATTTAAGTTCAAAAAATTTAAATTAAAATAAAATAAAATATATGGGTCGAAACCGAAATTAGAACCAGCAGTTAACCGAAACCGACCCGACGATTCTAGAACATTGACCGTAACCAGTCTTAACGTTTAAAGTTAAGGGTCAGGATTTTTTTGAATCGTAGAATCAACGATTTTGAATCGTAACCGACAGTTTGTGAACCGTAGTCAGGTTTAGATAGAGTAATAGATGTACCTTGAAAATTTTCATTAGAGTTATTTGTTAGTAGCTGTAGAGGAATTAGAAGGATGTGCGACACATGCTTAGATGTCAAAAGGGTTTGTTTTTGGCCTTGACTTTAAATTTTCAATCCATTTACCAAGAAGTGTCCGTAATTTTATAGCAGTATTTTCCCAAACTGGAAGAATTATATAAGTTTATTATGAATGCTACATGATAAGTATAAATTATTTGTCACTAATATGTGTTTTATGAAAATATATATATATGTATATATTCAAAGTTATTTAAATGCTAATGTTTGAAGTTACCAAGCAAATTGTTTTCACCTTTTCAAATGCAAATGTTCATTGAATATGATGATCAATCAGCTTATCTATTTTACTATATTTTGTTACTATTTCTATTTAGTTGGATCCGATTTGGTTTTGGATGTATGAAGGCACTGTCAAACAATAGCGAACTTGTTGGTTGGGCCGCAAAGTCCATAGCTCTTTCCTCCTCAACGCACAACCAATGTTGTTTGTGGTTGTGTGGGATTTTAGATTTCCACGTATGATCCGAGAATGAATTTCTACTTATGTTTGGTAAGATCTCTCCTTACCAAGGCGATAATGTGGATATTATTGATTTTGGAGTTATATAGTTGATTACCATCAATAATATTTGATTTATTAATCATTGTAATTATTTTTTTTCTTCAAACTCGTACTCACTAGATTTTTTTCAAATAAGGACCACAAATAAAAATCAGAAAACAAAAACAAAACTAAAAGTACAAACGCAAAAAACACAAAAGCACAAAAAAAAAAAAAAAACTTATTAAAAGATGCGTTGAATTTGTTATCCAACTCATTATTAATCTCTCTAAGTCTCAACCTTAATAGGAAAAGATAAAAGAAATATAATGTAGGAAAAGAATTCATCACGAATATCTGTTTTGAATTATTGTCATTTTTATGAGAAACTAAAAATATATTATAATTGTAAACATACATAAAATATGTTATGATAAATGATTCGATAAAAATTAATTTAGGCTGATACATCCTATAAACAAATTACATAACTTTGTTTCCCTTTTCTATAATAATTAAAGTTTAGTTACTCTATAATAATAAATTCAAATTTCCAAATCCTCTATGCCTAATTTTCTCTACATGTTGAGATATTAGGGGGCCATTGATATGGAAAAACGGATTTGGGTGGAAAAAGAATGAATTTATGAATAGAATGAGATGGGAAAGTAATGAATTTATGAAAGGGATTTTGGTGGGAAATGACTGAATTATGAATAGATTGAAAATGGGAAATAAATGATATTAACATAACATTGGGAGATGAATGGTATTGACATAACATTTCCTAACCTTGCTATGTCAAAGGAATAAGGAAGGAATTGAATCAAGGTTTATTCCATTCATATGTTTAGTAAGTAGTAATGAATGGAAGGAATGGAATTGAATTAAATAATTAAAACACTTTTCATGTAAGAAATATTATTTTAAAATACTTACTTAAACATAATGTATTCTATTAGATATTTCTATATATTTAGGGACTAAAGTGCAACTAAATAAATTATTCTTTGACCAATCTACTCTCAAGTGCATAACATATATTTGACAAAAAAAATGTTGGAATTTAATGGGAAGGACTAAAGTTGAACAATAAATCTTAGGGAGGGTAAGGGCATTATTTTAACATTAGACACAAAAGTGATCCAAAACATAAATTTTAAGGACTGTAAATGTGATTTGCTCTAAATTTTAAATAAAAATAAAATTAATAATACATATCAAATAAAGGAAATTAATACTTTCTCTATTTTAAATTTATTGCTCATATCTTCTTGGAAGTCCCAAAATAAAATTGTATTTAAAAAAATATCATTTATTTTTTTAAAATATTATTTCAATTAAAATAGTACGTGTGAAAACACTATCTTTAAATTATTATTTTTAAGAATAATAATATAAAAAATTATATCATTTTGATGGGCCTAAAATGTGCCACAAGCCTAATTATGGCAAATTATGTCCAAGCAAACTATTAGAGATAATTTAAGTATAACGATGTACCACAATTCAATAATAATTCAAAGATTAAGTTTATGAGACTAAAAAAGAATGATTTAAACTCCTAAACTCACAAAATTTTAATGGTTCATGTAACATATTCCAAATGATTATACCTTTCGATCTTCAATTACAAATATATCATTTTAAACTATTTTGTGGTTCTCCATTTATTTAGACATTTACTTTCTTTAATTCAATTCTTGTGATACCTCTGTTTGTGTGTGTTGCGTGTAATAATCTATTTAAAAATTGATTGTACGTAAATAGTCAATATACAAATATTCGGATCAATTCTATATCAAATTTATATTTTTTAAAATTTTATTTATTATTTTATATCAAATTAAAGAAAATCTATTATTAAAACAAATGTGACGATTAAATTAAACGTTCATACTTATTTTTAGAGAAACTTGAGTCCTTTTCAATGCTATAGCCCACGTTATGTAGCATTAAATTCCTAATGGGCCCACGTGTCAAGTCATCAAGACGCATCAGTGGTTGCTGAAAACCCACGTGCATGCTGCTCGGTTTGGTCCATGTGTCAAGGGATGCATTAGGTACGGTCCCTTATTTAGCCCGGGTTCCCATGACGGACTAGTTGGTCTCGGGTCGATCCGACGGGCTTTCGACACCAACCTTCATCAATGGACGCTGAAATTCACCGCACATTAGTTAAATTTTATAGATGTAGGTCTTTTCTTTTGTTTCTGTTATAAATACTTTATACCATCAGTTAGTCGCGTTCCTTAGGTTTTCAATGTACACTGCTGTCACAAATATTTTTCTTTTTAAGCCTATTATAGGGGGTATAGAGTTTTGAAAGAAGTTGCTAGTTGCCGTATTGGAGTTGACCCCCTGCTCCAAACTTTATTGTAATCGTTCAATAGTGTAATCTGCATTTCATTAATGAAAATAAATTTTTTCAATTTCATCGTGTCTTGAAAACACTTACGGGTGTGAATTTGTCGCAATTTTAGTCTGCTGTGCAATCGATTGTGGCTTTGGCGGAAGTAGTCGTGACTGACAGACTACTAGCCACACGGTGCCCCTTTCTTTATACAAACAAAAAGGCGCCCCGTGACAGGTGGTATCAGAGTCTCAGTTTTTGATCCGCAAACTGAGGCAAGACGATGGTTGATAAAAAGGATACCAAATAACGGGTTGAGACCCTGGAGGAAGAATCCTCCCAACAACAATTTATCATCGAGACCTTGGAAGAGAAGGTCGGATACTGGAGGGGGGAGTCGCAGACCTCCATTCTTAATTGAAAGAGAGCCAAAGTGCTCCTACCAAAACAACAAGGGCAACCAGTTCTGCCGAGATGCGGCGTGAGGCGAGGCCTCTGGAGTCCTCACAACAACAACATGCTATCGAGACCTTGGAGGAGAAGGTCGAGGGCATGGAAGCGGAGATCACGAATCTCCATTTACAATTGGGCGAAAATCGGGAAGTGTGCCAAGCGCTTGCGGAGGTACTAAGGGTGAATAACTCCGCCAACTTGCAACGTGAAATGGAAGCAATGTCTATTCAAATAGGCTTGCTTCAACGAGAAGTGAGCAACGGACCTGTTGTTGCTCCCAAGCCTGTGGCTAGGCTTCGGATACCAGAACCCGCGACCTATGGTAGTGCACGGGATGCTAAGAAAGTCGAGAACTTCCTGTTTGATATGGAATAATACTTCCTTGCGGCGAACATCGAAGATGAGGCAAGAAAGGTGACAACAGCTACCATGTATTTGATGGGTGATGCCAAATTATGGTGGCACACAAAATATGCGGATATCCAGGCTCGACGGTTGAGGCTGGATACGTGGGCACTTCTCCAAGAAGCCATCAGACAACAGTTCTTCCCTGAGAATGTGGAGTATACTGCCCGGAGGGCTTTGAGGGAACTGAAACATATCGGTTCCATTCGAGACGACGTGAAGACGTTCTCGGCATACATGCTCAACATCCGAGACATGTCGGAGAAAGATAAGCTCTTTACTTTCTTGGAAGGCTTGAAACCATTTGCGCGTGCCGAATTGCTACGCCAACGAATCACTGATCTAAGTGCTGCCATGGGAGCGGCAGAACACCTGATGGATTACAATCCCAAACCCCGAAGGGATCGAACCCCCACAACTAGCAATACTCAACAAAGATGGGGTGGGACAAAATCCTTTAGGTCCAATTCATACAAAAGTGGGGAGAGCGGGGAACCTACTCTCCCGGCAGCTCGCAAGGGAGCTCGAACAGAACCAGACCGCCAGAAAGTAAGCAAGGTCCTCCTAAGAGCAATGTGTGCATGCTATGTGACGGACCACATACATTCAAAGATTGTCCGAAGAGATAAGTTTTGAATGCTTTGGAAAGTCTCACGACGTCAGGGACGCCGCCCGAACAAATCGAACCACAAAGTTCTACCGATGGTGAGATAGAACCGAAAGAAGACAATGATAACCTTGGTGCCATCTCACAATGGTGCAATACGTTGGCACATCAAGTGGCTACAAAGGCAAAGGTACCAGTAAAGGTGGGCAAAACAGCACCGACTCTTACTATGAGCCTTCCAGAAGAGGAGACCCAACCTCAAATATACAGGAAGAAAGGATTAATGTATGTAGACGTGAAGATTAGTGGTAAGCCTATTCATGCCATGGTCGACACGGGTGCTACACACAACTACCTAGCAAGTGCCGAAGTGAAGAGACTCAGACTTGTGCTAGAGAAAGGAGTCGGTCGGGTGAAAGCTATCAATTCAGCTGCTCAACTAATTGCTGGAGTGGCCAAATTAGTGCTAATTAAGGTTGGGCCTTTCGAGGGAATGACCATTCTCTTAGTGATTATGATGGATGATTTTAAACTAATCCTTGGGCTCGAATTCCTTCGTGATACGAAGACCACAATTTTGCCACACGTAGACTTATTAATGATGATGGGGAACAAACCATGCATCATCCCAGCTCTTGCTGGAAAGGTCGGAGAGAAAAACTTATCAGCTATGCAATTCAAGAGGGGTTGCAAGCGCCAAGAACCATCTTTTCTGTGCACCCTCAAGTTCAACGAAATCGAAGAAGCCTCAGGGCCAATCCCTGAGGTAGTGAAGGGACTCTTAAGGGAGTTCGAAAATGTGATGCCTGACGAACTACCCCGAAAACTACTGCCAAAAAGGACGGTTGATCATGAGATCGAGTTAGTGCCAGGTACCAAACCTCTCGCCCGAGCACCATATCGGATGTCACACCCCGAGCTCGTGGAGCTTAGGAAACAGCTGAAAGAAATATTGGAATGTAGGATCATTAAACTCGCAAAATCACCGTATGGAGCCCCAGTATTGTTTCAGAAGAAGGCCGATGGGTCCTTACGAATGTGTTGTGACTATCAGGCCTTGAACAAAATCACGGTCAAGAATAAGTACCCCATACCGCTTGTGGCCGACTGCTCTTCGACCGACTCAGCCAGGCGAAATATTTTACAAAGATCGATTTGAGATCGGGTTATTGGCAAGTCCAGATCAAGGAGGGAGATGAGGCAAAAACGCTGTGGTTACAAGGTATGGGGCGTATGAGTTCCTACTTATGCCTTTTGGTCTAACAAACGCCCCTGCAATATTCAGCACTTTGATGAATCAAGTACTCCACGGTTTTCTTGACAAATTCGTGGTAGTGTATCTTGACGACATTGTGGTGTACCGTAGGACCCTGGAAGAACACGTGAGGCATCTGCGCAAGGTCCTCGAAAGACTCCGTGAGCATGAACTATATGCGAAAGTTTCAAAATGTTCATTTTCTCAGAAGAGTACTCATTTCTTGGGTCACATTGTGGAGCGAGGAAGAATCCGCATGGACCCGAAGAAAGTTCAGGCTATTCAGGAGTGGCAGCCTTCGAATAATGTACATGAGGTACGGTCCTTTCTCGGCTTGGCAAACTACTATTGCAGATTTGTAAAAAGGCTATTCTAAGATAGCTCGACCCCTTACGGACCTAATTAGAAAGATGGAGACTTGGAATTAGTCACCCTAATGCCAAGCCGCTTTCGACAATTTGAAGAAAACAATCATAACAGATCCTGTACTGGCCCTTCCTGACTTGTCAAAACCATTCGTGGTAGAGACAGATGCCTCTGATATAGCACTAGAGGAGTCCTAATACAAGATGGGCATCCAGTTGCTTTTGAGAGCAGGAAGTTGAAGGATGTCGAAAAGCGCTATTCAGCGCACGAGAAAGAATTATTGGCCGTAGTTCACTGTCTCAAACAATGGCGACACTACTTATTGGGTCTTCCCTTTGTGGTTAGAATAGATAACACTGCAGTGAGCCATTTCATGACTCAACCGAAACTGACAGGGAAGCAGGCACGTTGGTAAGAGTTATTATCAGAGTTTAGCTTTGTGCTAGAGTATCGTGCCGGGTCGAAGAATCAGGTGGCAGATGCCCTGAGCCGAAGGACGGATTTGATAGACTCAAAGGTAATGGCTGCTCTGTCTTTGAGCAATATCGCCACTTCGGTGAAGGATCAAATACGGGAGTTACTATCAAAAGATCTTACGACACAGGGTTTGGTAAACCTTGTCGTGCACGGAAGGGCTAGACAATTTTGGCTTGATGGCGAACTACTGAGAACCAAGGGAAACCATCTCTACGTTCCGAAGGGCGGGGACCTTCGAAAGTCACTTATAGCGGAATGCCACAACACTCCGTGGGCAGGACATCCGGGATGAGCGTACTTGTGCTTTAGTGCAGAGAGCTTACTATTGGCCATAAATACGTGACGATATTGAAACATACATCGGGACCTGTCTTGTTTGCCAACAAGACAAAGCAAACTGGCAAAAAAAGGCAGGATTGCTGGAACCACTGCCCGTTCCACAGAGACCTTGGGAAAGCGTGTCTATGGATTATATCTCTGGGTTGCCTAAAGTGGGAGACTTAGGCACCATTATCGTTGTGATAGATCGCTTTTCAAAATATGCTACTTTCATCGCAGCTCCTGAGAACATTACCGCAGAAGGGACAACTCATCTTTTCTTCAAGCACTTTGTGAAATATTGGGGACTGCCGAGAGATATTGTTAGTGATCGAGATTCTCGATTTACTGGTGTCTTTTAGACCAAGCTATTTGGGCTTCTCGGATCCAAATTGAATTTGAGCTCAAGCAATCACCCACAATCCGATGGTCAAACGGAACGCTTCAATTCCATGTTGGAGGAATATCTTCGACACTTTGTAAGTGGCAATCAGAAGGATTGGGTGAAGCTTTTGGATGTTGCTCAGTTGTGCTTCAATGCTCAGAAAAGCTCTTCAACAAATAGAAGTGCTTTTGAGATCGTTACTGGGCAGCAGCCGCTCCTCCCTCACACTATTGACACCCCATTAAGAGTGAGATCTTCTCCTGCTCGGGATTTCTCAGAGGAATGGAAGAGAAATGTCGAAATCACACGGAGCTATCTTGAGAAAGCTCAAAAGCGGATGAAAAAATATGCTGATCAACACCGCCACTTTGTTGAATTCCAAGTAGGAGAGATGGTTATGGTAAAGGTCCTAGACCCTAGACTGTCGAAATCATCAAGGGGGAGAGATCCTCAGTTGATGTCTAAATATATCGGACCATTACCTATCTTGAAACGCATTGGGAAGGTAGCCTATAAAGTAGAGTTGCCTCCCTGGTGGAAGATTCACAATATCCTTCATGTGAGCCAACTTAAACGGTATCATGAGGACAAGGAGGACATTTCCCGCAATCAACTAGTATGCCCACAACTGGAATTGCGAAGGATTGGAAAACGGGTGGCTGAAGCTATCCTTAATCACCAAGTTACAGGTACAACAAGGAGGACCCACACGGAGTACTTGGTGAAATGGCGAGGATGCAGCAGCGAAGAGAACACTTGGGAGCGGGCGACGAACCTAAGGGCATTTCAACCTCTGATTGATGCGTATCATGCTTCAATGGCGCCGAGGACGTCACCAACTCAAGTGGGGGAGAACTGTCAAGGGATGCCCTTCCAGTATGGGCCCCTTACTTAGCCCGGTTCCCTTGACGAACTACTTGGTCTCGGGCCGACCCGATGGGCTGTCGACACCAACCTTCATCAATGGACGCTGAACTTCACCGCACATTAGTTAGAGTCTATAGATGTAGGTCTTTTCTTTTGTTTCTGTTGTAAATACTTTGTACCAGCAGTTAGTCGCGTTCCTTAGGTTTTCAATGTACACTGCTGTCACAAGCAATTTTCTTTTTAAACCTATTATAGAGGGGTATAGAGTTTTGAAAGAAGTTGCTAGTCGCCGTATTGGAGTTGACCACCTGCTCCAAGTTTTGTTGTAATCGTTCAATAATGTAATCTGCATTTCATCAATGAAAATGAGTTTTTCCAATTTCATCGTCCTTTGAAAACACCTACGGGTGTGAATTTGTCGCAATTTTAGTCCGCTGTGCAATCGATTGTGGTTTTGGCGGAAGTAGTCGTGACTGGCAGATTACTTAACCACACGATGTCCCTTTCTTTATACAAATAAAAAGACGCCCGTGACACCATGATAGCACGGGATAAAGTGAACAATCTCAGATTGGCTTTCTGTTCCTGGTTTTGAATGCAGCCCGTGATTATATTTGTGGCTCTTCATTGCATTCACAAAAATCTGTGCGGCTCGCAGAAATGTCAAAATTGATTCTCTCTGCTGATGGAATGAACAGGGTTATGTATGATATTTTGCGAACTTATGGGATTTATTATCCCAAAAGATATTTTTTCTCTCTCAAGATATTTCTTAAAGTCATCATTATTATTGTATATATTTTTATTATTATATATTTTTATACATATTCAAATTATTACATCAATAAAATATATACATATTACATCTTTCAAATATTATCCTAATATAAATACAGTTTTTCAATCAATAAATAAATATAATAACAACCTATTTTAGGCTAATAAGATAAAAACTTACCTAAAAGGGCATTGAGTTAAAAAATGAAACCAAATGCAACTTTCACTAAAAGTACATCAAATCAATTATTTTTGAAATAAAATTAAATACACTTCAAATTTCCCAACACATTTAACCTAATGACTAGGATAACTTTTGCAATCCTAATGACTCGTTTTTTTTCTAATGACTAGTTATAAAAAATATATAGGATGAAGAGAAGAACTGTGATAATTTTATTAATAAATATTCAAGTTTATCTTGAATGATAAAATGAGATACATATCTAAAACTTGTGTATTTTGTTGGATAAAAGTTATAGGATTAATATTGTTTTCCCTTTTTTTTTTTCATTTTCCTTCATAAAGTTGGGGCAATCCTGAGATTTTAAAGGGCAGCAAATTTATTGGGCAGCTTAATAGGATTATGCAATCACATCTCCAACATTGGACTAATTATCAGGCCGCATAATATATATGTTTCATGTCGTGCCAACTCTTGAAGACAGGCCCTCAAATAGTAAAGAAATAATGGATGAGACCTAAGTAAATATGCAATCAGGCCTCATCCACCTATGCAAACAAGCCTAAATCGGTGGAAGATTTGAATAAGCATTTGTAGCTAAATTATCTTAGCTTGTTAATATTTATGCAAATAAAAATGGAGGGTGAAATTTATTTCGAATTATGATAAATAGACCATCATGCTTTTTTTTGGGTATGGAGAAATATTATTAAACTAAAAGGTTTTATAGAAAAAGGCGTTTACTACAAAATTGGAGATACTATGTGCCAAGACTTGATAAAATGCATGGATTTCTATCTTGCCCAATTTTAAAACGTCCAGCAGAGTTTAAAGAAGGGTGTTTTTAGCTAAATATTATAATTTAATAAAACATTTATCATAATATCATAAAATTATCAGGAATTATGGAATTATGGCAAAATATTATCGCGAATAACGCTTTCAATACTATATATATTTTTTAACCACCAATATGAAAGCGTTACTTGATGTAACACTTCCAATTTGAAACTTTATCAAATTCTTAAGTTTTTTTTTTTTTGGTTTAATTTAGTTAATATAGTTTTACTTAAATTAATATAGTTTATTCATATTATGTGTATATAGCATTTTATATAATTATAATATTATACACGTAAATATAAAAGTTAAATTTTAAAATAAAATTTAAATAATAATTAAAAAAAATATTATATATATGAATAGAGTAATCAAATTAAATATATTATATATAATAATCAGTAATGTCCGCCAGTACCATAATCACATGGTCACCTATTTCTACGTCATCTAGCTCTCTCTTCCCTATTATGTGCAATAGTATCAAAATATTATAATATCTCATCAGTTTGCGAATTATCATCTACATATGTATTATGATAACTCGATGAAGAGGTATCATAGATATGATTTCCATATATTGATGTCATTGGAGAGAATGAAACATGAGAGATATTAAACTCCGAATGTGATGATATATTTTTAGTTATCAATTTCAAGTCGAGATTAAGTTGTACCTGCAAATACGTATATGTTGTCGGATCATAAGGAATGAAAGAAAAATAATCTTCTAATACTGGAACTGGCCTATAAACATCATCAGAAGAGACAGACAATATAGAAGGCCTGGCTACATCTACTGTTGGAGGGCAGTGATATGATGTTGAAGCATGGCCAGTGAAAGAAGGTATCTCAATCCGACTGGTGGTATCACCCTCTATTGAGCGACTTAACCTCTCAGTACGACTCATCTTTCTCCTACTTGTCATAGTTTGTGTATCATCTAGTGATTGCGATTGTTCCAAGGGCATTTATGAAGGCAAATCTTGGCTGACAAGGAGGGTCGCGACCTGCTAATCAACAGAAATATATCGCTCTAATAATGAATTAACTGCAGTCAAATCCTCCGGAGGCCTCATTCGAGCACTTATACAAAGAAATGTCAACTGATCAGCCTGAAATACATATAAAAAATCACAATATAAATATATATAATATAAAAGAACTCAAAAAATATAAATATATCAAATATCAATTTATGTACCAAAAATTGCATCAAATATGCATCCCCAACTTGGTAGCCTGTATAGTCTGAACTCTATAAATCAGTATGTAACTCTGTCATACCACTAATCATATCCATTCTTTGTAATGAGTGGTCTACGCACAATAGTCTCAAATCTTCTAATCCATGCACTAGTGTCTTGTATATGATGAGCTTTCCAGTCAAAATCTATATACCCTATGTGGTCAAATCTATGTAAATCTGTGTCATGATCTTTTGAAAATAGAGGAATGTTTTGTATTCTAATACTTAAATAACTAATTTAAAAATGATAATATTAAAATAATAATGATTACCTTTTTAATTTGGTCATTGCTGCCATCGTCGCTGCCACTGTTGTTGTCGTCGCCTTAGTGGAGTGCTTGGTTGGTGAAAAAAAAAAAAGAACAAAAGTTTCAAACAATAAGAAGAAAATGAAGATGAAGAAAGAAAGTTGGGAGAAGAGAAATGGTTCGGAATAAGAAGAATGAGAAGAAGAAGAATGAGTGAAGAAGAAAAAGAGTACTGTAACTCGTGAACCGCGTGAAAAAAAAAGTTAGTAAACCAATTCATACTAGAGCAAAATTTGAAAAAAAATATTTTACAAAGAAAACGTTAAAACGTTATCCCCGTAATGCCTTCTTTTTAAATTCGGTCAACCGTATATTGATTCATGTCTAAGTTAATTGACAGATTCTATATTGATAGACTCTACATCTCTAAAAAAAATATTTTATGAGAGTAATGCTTTACAATTCAAATCCGATCAACCATGCATTAATTGGTAAATTGTGAATTCATTGAAATTAGAAGTGCTACCTTGTATAACACATTCTTTTTCTAATTAAAAAAATTAAACGAAAGTGTTATTTTAGATGACGTTTTGCAATAAATTTTTAAACCCAAAATATTTTACGGTATTTTAATAATTATTTTATTAAATTATAATAATTTGTCAAAAAGCCCTTTAAAGAAGAGAGTATAATTTGTTAAGTTGGGGAATTATTATTTTTTTTATAACGAGGAACCCATATCCACAAGACGAAGGTGTGCATTAAATAAACTCCGCTTCTGTGCAATAGCCCACAAACTAAACGGAAGGATAAGTAACACTAAGCAAGCCTAGTATGATAAATAAAGATCGAGTGATGTATGAGATTTGAATTTAAAACCTTCCAACTCAAATTTTTACTTAACACCAATCGCCCAATCACAAGATTAGGGAATTATTGTTAAGAGATTCAAATAATGGAAAAATGGTTGTTTTGAATTTTTTTTTTCCAAAACAACTTACGAAGGAAATTCTCAAAATCAGAAGTCCACTAAATGTGGAATATATAGGTCCCTCTATGTCAGTGAAATTTACCTATTGATTTTCTTATAAGAACTAATGTCTAACTATTATTTTGCCAAGATAATGGCTCTCCCAAGCTTAAAAGTGATGAGAATCAATATTTAATTGGTCAGTATGAATTTTTTTTAACATATATGGAGTGTTTGAGTTGTCCTAATGATATTAATGATATATGTACAGTGATAATAAGAATTATCATTATAATTTGGGATAAAATTTGTATTATTACCACACGTATATCACTAATTATCAATACTGATAATTTAAATATAATTTTTATAATGATTAAACATATCAAAACCATTATTATTGCAAAATAATTTTTTTTAGCATTTAACATATCATTTTGCCAGTAGTATCTAATCACTAATAACTGATCACAGCATGATTCCACAATTTGAAACAAACCCCCATCAAGGATTATTATATGACTACATAAAAACTTCTGCTTTAACGAATAGTTCAATACATATAATCTGCTCATATTAGCTTAATTTATTCGAGAATCACT
Organism: Paulownia fortunei; assembly: GCA_019321725.1. Classification (NCBI taxonomy): domain Eukaryota; kingdom Viridiplantae; phylum Streptophyta; class Magnoliopsida; order Lamiales; family Paulowniaceae; genus Paulownia; species Paulownia fortunei. The sequence continues at coordinate 7,549 of JAGSPU010000592.1, read as the reverse complement.
AGTAAAATAAAATTCTTGATTTTTTTTTTCTATACAAACAAAGTTTTGTCAAGGTTAAATGAGATAGTGCCCACAAGAACGGGGAGGTTTTATATGGCCTTAATTGTCAGCGATCATGATGGATCCATAATTCACGTGATCGACAAAACTTGGTCCCATGACAAATCCCACAAAGGACTGATTAGTTGGGGCTTGTTTTGGTTTTATCTTTAAATTTGGAAAATATTGAAAAGATGTAAAATATAAATAAATTTAAAAATAAAAATAAATTATATTTTTATTAAAAATAACTAAGTTAAATATATTTTTATAATTTTAAAATAGTAAAAAATTAAAAAAAAATCTTTTAGAAATGTAAAGTGACGAGCCCTTAAAGTATCTAGACAGACACTAACCAAGCTATTCCGACTGGGGACACTGTTGGTCCAAGTCCTACCCGTCGCACGTGCATTAGTTTAATTTATTATAAAGTTTTTTGTCTTATTCTCATTACTGTACAGTTTTTCTATATTTATTAATTGTTTCTTCGTATATTATATACTGGTTTCATCCAGAAAATGAATAGTTAATCAGTGTTGCCGACTAGTCAAGAGTTTTTTTTTTAAGTGCGGCAACAAAGAATTTGGTTAATTTATACAAAGTTGTTCAACAAAGAAATAACATTTAAATATCTAGGGTTGAAATTTTTTAATTAAAAATTAGTGTCGAATTAACATAATATATTATTAAAAAAAATAGAAAATTTGATATTGGACCATAACAAATCAAGCATCGATTTTGCCACATAAGAGAGTGTATCTTCACTTAGCATGGTTAACATGGCACTCATTTATCACTTTAAAGATAGGGGTTAGCTTGGAATTGGAATTGAATTTTATTCGGAACAAGTTAAAATTCATTGATCATTAATCAATAGTCTAATCTGTAACTGAATCGTGGATTTACGGATCAATTATGATTTAGGTAATTCAACTTGTTGAATCTGGCCGACCCGAGGGCTTCATTTTTTATATATATTTTTTTTCTATAAAATCCCCTCAATTTCTTCATTTTTTTTCACAATTTTACATTTTCAACTTCCAATTATTTTATTCTCTATTCTCAATTATTCATTTTTTAATTCTATATTATATATTTTATACTATTTTAATTATTTCATAATATCATTTTCTATATTTTATTTTCTTCATTTTTAATTATTCATTTTTGCAATTCTATATTCTAAAAGGTAAGAGAATTATGTGTGTTTTGATTTCTTTATATCTAAAAGCATACGTAGGTAACTTGAATGTAAATTCACACTATTTTTTAAATTATCTTTAATTATATAATTTAAATTTTATCTAATATTTTTTTAAAAAGTGTGTAATAAAATTTAAGTTTAAACTTTTAAACTTCAAGTTGAGCATTTTTTTAAGTTTATTATAATTAGAATATTTGATAATTTAAATTTTAGGTAACAAATTTAAATTAATTTTTTTTCATTATTAAAAAATTAACAATATTTTTTATTAAATTCAAAAAAATCATAAATTTAAAAAAAAAAACATTGAAAGGTTGGAGCCGGATCCAAAATCTACACTTAAACCCAAAATTAAAACCCGCCTTGCCAACTACGATTAAGGTTTAAGAAATCTCGACCCTTCGAATCAACAATTTCAATCCAAAACCACTGATTCTAAAATCGTGGTCGGACCTATATCACTTTCATTAAAGAAAATAGAATTGCAATATTTTGTTGTTTCCTCTAGAAGGTACAATTTCTTTAATGAGAGCAAGTTAAAAAAAAATGGACCATATTGCTCTAGTTTTAGTGTTAAGAATGAATTTAAGAAAAAGACAAACTAGAACAATTTAGTGTGGAACACTTAGATGTAGACAAAGTATTTGTCTGCTAAGTCCACATTAGTGTTAGTGAATAGAAATGGAGTTATCTAGATGGAATAATTTGCAGCGAAATTGTGCTTTTCCTGTCCATATCTCATCTCCTATTTTAGAGATAATAAAGACTTTTGGTAAGATAGTTTATCCCACTATTTTTCTGGCCTATATTCGTTTTTCTCAAGGGTTCTGGTTCACGCATTCATCATCCCTAACTCCAATCTAATTCGCTTTCAATGCAAACAAGTGGAACATTTTGTTCCCAAGCATATAAGATCTCTAACATTTATTGCATAAGATTTGTAACATATATTTGCACGTCGATGCACGAAAAAATTATTATACTTGGTATTATGCTAGGAAAAATAATGACTAAATGCACATATATATAAATATTTATGAATATAAAACTCTTGCTTTACAAAATAATGAACTTATTGAATTTCTGTAATTACATTTATCGGGTCATGATTGGTTGATTTCAATTAAAAGATTATTGAATTTCCTATATTATAAGAATCTTTTTTAGAATTTATATGATGTTAAATTTTATTTTCGAAATAAACTCTCAAATTATTTAATTAAGTTAAGACCATGCACCCTAATATTAATAATATCAATTTTATAAGTCAAGCTAAAGGAACCTATGAAGATCTTGAAAATAAAAAATGATCACCGTGGGGTTAGATATTAAATAATCATCTTAAGAATTTAATTGGTTCATTAATATCTTACTTTGAAAATTTATAAATTCATCTTGTAAAATTTTTGCTAAACAGTTTTAGACAATGCTATAACAAGCTTACAAATTCATCTGAACACCCTCTTAGTGCATTTAAATTATCTTATTTTATTTGAATATTATTAAACAAAATAATAAAATTCCTTAATTTTTTTATACATGTATAACCTATTGGTGAAATTTTGGATCCGGTGGTAGTATAGAATAACCCCCATATCGCGCACAAGGGATGGGGAAGGTCTACCTACCTAGCGTGCTTGTCAGATATCAAGACGGGGATCCACATCATCCATTCAGAAATCAACAAAACTTGGACCCACATAGAGCTGTGGTCCAAACTACTGGGATTGAGAAAGATCCAAACCGTACGTTAGCCAAGCTGTAACCAAACCAGCACATTGTCATGCCAAGGGGGCAAAAACGGACCTTGTCACTTTGTCTGTTCGGACCCACCCACCCCCGACAGGGACTACCCAATATCCATCTTTTACATCGGACCATATATAAAAAAGAGCCCATATAATTAGTTCTGGAAAAAGCTACTTCTGGAACTCAATCTGTACTACAAAAAGTCTGAAATAGTGAATAGTGGGAAAAGAACAAAGAAAGCAACTTCTCACCTGCTATATAAAAAATCTGATTAAGCTGACAAAGCCGATCTTCTTAGTTATACTTTACTTTTTTCTCTTTGTTTATTTTTTTGGGTTACCAGATATCAGCATCTTGTGACAGAAACGCCAAAGCTCTGAATCACGTGTTCTTCTGCATGCTTGTGGTAATTACAAAATGTACGACCACTAGCTAAAAAAAAACAGAAGAAAAAGTCAAAATCTTGATCTACTGTACAAACAGACAGATTTTCGCTTCTAACAACTTCTCTGAATATGGAAGATGCTAAGGTAATTAAATAACGATTTTTTTATACATTATGATTGAACTTAGTTAAGTTAATTATTGAGCACTAAAATTTAAAATGATTGGAGGATGGGAAAGTGAAACCAGTGTTGAGTTGGGGCGCAATATAATGAAATAGTGATAAATTCTCATCAAGAAAATAGTGATAAATCCATATATAGGGTGTGTGGGAAAACACAAAGTGTGAAAGCCTTAATAATGATGTTAGAAAACTTCCATAAAGTAAGATATAACAAGGTCCAAAAATAATATAGGCCAAAAGAGCAAAACAAATTCATCACATGAAATGAGGAAGAGGGAGTTTGTCCAATTTTTATACCAAACTCTTCATTTTTTATCACTTCTTGGAAAGGTAAATATTTGTTATGACAAATATTAATATTACTAATGTCACGCACAGGGAGGGTTAGGACAAGAAAGTGTGACCGGACACAACTAGCAACTAGCTTGTATTTCTTTTTATTTTATAAAAATAATTAATTTCAATTGTTAAAAAAAATATTATAATTATTTATAAACCACACTATCACACAATAGTACTCTGATTTATCGCTCGCTTTGTAAATCACTCATCCACACACAATAGTATACTAGAATGACTCTAATGCTACTTATTACTCTCCAAGCACGCAGGATGGTCCCGAAAATGAGACCCCATTACTATAGGCTCCACTAGCAATTTTTATGCATTCATTTTTATTTTTGTGAAAATAATTAATTCAAATTATTAAATAAGACCATTATACTACTTAAATTACTTTATATATCTTCACATAATTAATATGAAATATCACAATTAAAATCCAATCGATTGCATTTATTACATTCATTTCTTACCAAAATCTAAAAAAAAAGTGATAAAAAGTGATGAATTTAGAAGTGATATATATCACTCAATAAAAAAAAAAAAAAAGAAAAAGAAAAAGAAAAAACCCCTCTTTCAACCCCATGTGATGCAAGCCCTATTTAAAAAAAAAATCACATACTAATAGTACAAGAAAAGGAAGGAACTAAAAAAAGTTGGGGAAGATAAATTATTCATTTAGACTTGGAGCGACGTGGAGGAATCTCTTCCCCATGTTAAGTCTGTGAAATATTCAACGAAATCAGTGAGACTGCTTGCTGGGATTCACTCAAATCCTCAATTACTATTAATTGTCCCTTAGTTTTGGTACATAAGGACGAGTTAAACAGATATGTGGGCCTAATTGTTAGGATGATTAGTCTGTAGTTGACACCGTTTGATTTTTCCAATTGGCCGATCATTTTATCCAAAGGAAAAAGTCTGGCTTAAGATCTCAGTGCGTACAATGTTTGAGATACCAAATCTCCTGAATTTAGATTTATGTCTCTTTAAAAGTGCATTAATCTAATTTAATGTCACTTTTTTTTTTCAATGGATGTCTCACGTAATTAGTGTTTTCATATGTTGATGTGACAAATATTTTTAACATTTTACAAATTCTTAAATATTATATAAAATGTTTTTAAAAAAAAAATCATAAGTACACTGAAACACCCTCTTAATCACTTTAATCTTAGATTAGAAATGCTTAAATCATATTCTTTTGTAGTTCTCGAGATACATTAACTATTGGAATTTCAGGTAAATAAATCTGGTACTTCTTATTTTCATTTTATGACTATGTACAACTAAAATTATGGTATTTAATAACTTTACACATATTATGTTATTGTCTCGGATTACTGGTTTTTGAAAAATCTTCCATTGTTTGGAAAATGTTTAGAACATCTGAACTAAAATTGGATGGAGCATATAAATTACTTCTTTTATGTGATTGCATGAAAAAGGTTATATTCTTTCAGTTGCTTTTACTCCAGGCACGGAGGACTATGTTTGGTATTTTTTTCAATTTTTTTATTTTTAATTCATTCTCATAAAATAAAAAAAACATATATTATATTTTTTAATATATATATATTTTTTAAAATACACATTCTCTAATATATTCTTTTCAAACTATATTTTCTTAACGTAACAAAATAAAATCAAAGATTCCCGTTTTCTAAGAAGCTCTTGAACCTCGTATGCAGTTATTTTGTGCATAAATTATTAGTTTCAATACTCTATCTAAGTTGAATGCTTAATTGGTTGTTATATAAATTAATATTCCCCAATATTCCAAATATTTTATTATATTAAGCTTTTTCACAATTATGATGTTATAAAACTTTCAAATCCTATCATGCATCATTATTCATCGTGTAAAATTCATATAAATTCCACGTAATCAATGATGTCACGATTGAAAATATAGCACACAACTCATTTCATTCTGGCCTGGTGCTCCTGATCATAACTACAAATTTATACTCTTGTTTTCCACACTTTTTGGCCTGGTGGTCCTCATAATTCATTTTTATGACAAAAGTGTTAAACCACCAGCATTAATTCTTAGCTTGACAACAATTTTAAGCGGCAGCATTATTCGAAAATGGTATTGGCCTGGAAAGTATGTTCCGTACGATAAAGTCCATTTCCAATGTAATGCCACAATACGTTGTTAGTTCCCCATCTCACCAAGTCACCATCAATAAAGAAAGGATTTTTAGACTAATTTTTACAGTGTGGTTTTCTTCTTTTCAGTAATTGACTTTTTGGATAAAAATTGAACCAGGAATGAATTGGTATGAAGCCAAGACAAACATTAGGGTTGGCAATCCGCCGGTTTTGATTATTATAAATGGGATTTGGGTTAGGACTCTATTTTTTGTTTTCAAATTTGCACTCTTCGAATTCACTACGTTTATTTTTTTAATATTTATTATTCATATAATAAGTGAGCTTTTTTTAAAAAAAATATTTTTTTCAAAAAAATTATTAGTATTATTTTTTAAAATATATTTTTTAATATTTTTAAACTTGTAAAAATGGTTTAATAGAAACAACCTATTCAGTACAAATCCGGAATGAGTTATGATATTTTTAAATTTTTATAAAATAAATTTTAAATTTTAACAAATTCATTCAGTCATATACTCATGTTTGAGTCTTGAAGATAGAATTGGCCCAAGAAGGATCCACACAGCATAAAAGAAGAGTAATTCTCACTCCAACTTTATGTAAAACTAAAGATGAAAATGATCTATGTGATCGATGAGCTGGGAAAGGGCAAACTGGCAAAGTACAGAGATGACAAGATATATATAGATCAGATGAGAACCTTTGGGTTGGGGTGGTTGAAAATGGCACATGTTATGCATTAAAGGCAAATTAACTACAACTAACAATACCTTCACATACTTCCCAAACAGGTACAGATATTGATGGAATTTGGCTACTGAAATATCAAAAAATCATCAGGAAAAAAGAATTTTTTTTTGATGCATATGTAGACACAATATCGACAAATTAGTTTTTGAAATGTTACATCGGATGAACAATATATCAAGTATGTAGACAACAGACAATACCTTAAATTAGACATGAATTCTTACCTGGACTAGTTTTATGGGTATTTTATGGTACTTTCCATGAAAATTTGAGGGAATTAAAATATAAAAAAAAACTCCCTTCTGACATTGGACTTCTCCGTTGCCCATTGTTTGTTCAATTAAATGATCTGGGCTATTATTATAATTATTATTATTATTATTATTATTATTATTGTTATTATTATTATTATTATTTATATGCAGGAAAACAATGGCATTATGTATCAAAATGGAATATTTGAACTCACACAACCTCCTCTACAGGCTAATGTATTTCCGGTGTGCATGACTTGAGTAACTTCAATTTTATGAAAATTTCTCAGCATATTACAAAATCATCTATAATTCAATGTGAGAAAAAAAATCATATTGATGGCAGAATATTAACTAATAATATTAAAATTATTATTAATAATATGGATTAAATGACAATAATAATGCCAATATAGTGGCAATACATATATTATTGCAGTCATTAGAGCAATTTTTGTTATAAATGAGTTATTACTATGCATGTATCATTAATTATTAAAAATAACAACTTATACATAATTT
>JAGSPU010000299.1:0-42189 GCA_019321725.1 Paulownia fortunei | reverse complement strand
CCAGTGATTTTTTTCCGTACTTGAATTTTTCACGTAAAAAATATTTTCGACTTGATTTATTTTTCTTGCACTTTATTTTATTTCTTGGTTTGGTAATTAGTACTTGGAGTTAATTTGACCATTATACTAATATCTTAATTTTTATCTGGTTTGAGGAAAATAATTTAATTTTTCCATTGCGTTAAATTTCATTTATTTGGCACTGTTTCCCAACATATTTTCTATGCTAAGCCCATTACTACAATGCCAAAACTTGTAGGAGAACGGAAGATTTCCTTTTCCTAATCGTGTGTTGGACCTTTTGTAATTTACAAGGTCCAAAAGTGGGAAAATATTAATAGCTATCATAGTTCATGACAAAGAACCATCATCAACCCTTGTACATTAGCTTATGGATATTAAGGTCACAAACTAAATTGGCCATATCCAAATAAAATTATCCTAGGAAGGAATATCAATGAGAACTCCATCATCTCCAGTGAGATCATGAATTATCTCCACAAGTGGAAAGGTGGTGAAGGTTATGTGGCCATTAAAATTGATCTCTCAAAGGCATATGATAGAGTTCCTCATTCAAACCATTAAAGATCTTGGCTTTGAAGAGGAATTAACTAACAATTGATTTTCTCATCAGTTGCTCTACTTTCGGCTACTTTAAGTCATCTCGATGCATCCATAAAAGTGATCCACTCTCCCCCTATGTATTCTCTATTCTGAACTTTTATCGAGATTAATTGGTAGAGAAGAAAGACTTGACAAGATTAGGGGGAGTATAGTGAGTAGAAGTGCACCAAGTATTTCTCATTTGCTTTATGCTTATGATCTCACTACATTTTTTCTGTAGGGCTAGAATGGAGGATGCACAATCAATCATGTCTTGTTTAGGGAAACTTGGTGAATGCCATCTGAACTTCTTTTTTTTTTTTTTTTTTGGCTTTTGTAAATCAAGAAACAGACTACATAACAATTGAATAAAGTTTCTTATCCAAACAACTTATTTTATATCTGATACAGCAATATATTCTACTTTGGTGTTAAAGTCTGCGGTCGTCTCTTGCTTGAAACTTTTTCAATTGATCGTACCACTATTTAGGGTGAATATATATTTAGACATGGATTTCGAGTCGTTTATATCAGACTAAAAACTAGAGTCTGTATATCCCTCCAATTTTAATTCTCCATTGCTATATATCAAAAATATATTTTTAGTCCTTTTTAAGAGCAGAAATAGAGTTTTATTCGATTTCTGATAAGTCACAAATAAGGCAAAAGAATCCTAGCTTATTTGGAGAATGTTATTTAAGGGTTATTGCCTTACTCATGCTTATGTAAATAAGATAATTGAATCCTTGTTAATATTTTTCTTCATGCATTTATGCCTATTTAAACCTATGAAAGACGTGAAGTATATTTTATATTATAATTACATACTGCATTACATACTATGGCAACACCTTTGGGATTCCTGATTATCTTTTTTGATCACATATTGACTTAACTATCAGAGAATTTTCGTTGGCCAACTCCTAGCACCCTTAACCAATTAGTTTGTAGGATTGTTGGACGATAATCTAAAAAATTAGATCAATATTCAACCAACAAATTGAAGATTTCTTGAGTGCAAATTTTCGAGCACATCAATAAGTATTATAGTTTTATTTAGATGATACTTGCATGACATTTTTATGTAAATGTGTGGGAAATTTATGTGTCAACATATAAATTTTTAGATTTTTTATTTATTTAGTGTCGATTACTCCTATTCATGTTAAGGATTGGAAAAAATAAAAATTATAAGCACAAATTATAATTTACTCTTTAAAGTGAATATTACTATTTCTTGTTAGGTGAGACCTAATATTAATATGTATCTCTAGAGACAAGGATATCACTTGGAAAAAAGTTAAAATGTGTTAATAAGTCTTCCTCAGGTCAACACAATTGACAGTCCATTTAGTGGATGCAAGTCAACACACCTAGCAATTCAATTGTGGTCTTAACACCAACATTACATGTAACCAGTTTTAGTTACTGACACATTAATTCAAAAACTATACATATATAACATGCATAGATATATTATTAATTAAGATAATTACTACTCTATTTTGGAATAGTTCGTTGAAAATATGACTCACTTATTGTATGGATTCTTTGAATATTTTTATGTTACTAAACGTTCAAATTTTAATATTTGTTATATTATATAATTTTATCCAATTATTTTTTGAAAAGGACTACCCAAATTCATCCTAAAACCAACCCTTTTTGGGCAAATTTTTGTGAACTAATCGGATTTTAGGTCAAGATATATGTCTTGTTATTTTGAACCCAAGTCATTTGGATTGTGGGTTTAGTACAATAACCCCCAACTCGACCCCGTATATTACTATAATATTAAATTAATAAATTATAAATATATATAGCCTATAATATAGATAAAATGTGTAGACATTAAGTTGAGTTTAGGGTTTTCCACAATTTTTTTTTAATAATTAGATATCCACACTTGATTTGACTAATTTTAAAAATAAACAGTCTTCTCCTCTAGTTCATCCACCGGTAAATGGTGGCACGACCGCAACTTATACATATTCAAAAGTGAACATTCGACATTGTGACTCCTGTTGGGGCACAGTAGCACACCCCTCAAGGGGCCCAAAGATAGGGCCAAAGGCTTATTCATAAGTCAAAAACTCATTCATAAGTGAACACACTCATAGGAGGCTATTGTGACACTCAGGAGATTCGAACCCACTGATCCTCCAATCTATGCTTTAATCGCTTTACCACTGTGCCACACTTGAGCTAGGGTTTTCCATTTTTGATAGCCATTATTTCACACTACTGCTGCTTTTGACATTCAGATAATTAGTGTTGCGAACCTTAAGAGACACACACAAGCTTTGGCTCTTCTCCACCAGCTCGTTGTGTCTAAAAAACTCATGGATTTAAAAGTCTTTTGGCTCCTCGGCCACGCCGCAAATCCATTATGCCAATTTAATTACTCATCATGCATACCAACCAACCGGCTATGACAGATTACCAAGCAGCTATGATAGAGGTGTCTCTCGGCAACAAGGCTATGGATATAATCTATTGCCTTAATATTTAAATTAATTATTCAATTTCATAAATTCAAGTTTGTGTTGTAACATACAATAAAACTTACAGCATAATTTATTACTATTTACCAATTATTAAATAGATGTTTTATACAATTTAAAGAATTATTATATAGATGTTTTATACGCAAGTATTTGTGTAACATACACATTTTCTTTATATATATATAATTACATCACATAAATATATATAAAAATATGTAATAAATAAAAAAGTATATGCACTATTTTAAACGAGCGAGTTCAAGTTAGATATGTATTTGAAAACTAAAATCCAAAATAAGTCTTGAACTCATTTGTGATTTCAAAAATCAACTCCAAATAAGGTGGATTTAAATTTTATCCAAACTCATTGTTGCATTGCTATCACTATGTCTTGGCAACAAGCAACCTTAGTCTATGGTAGTCTAGACTAGAATACTAGAAATATTGAAAATTTCCATCCAGTTCTATAATTCATCCTAATTTTAGTCTGGTACATGTCTCATTCAATGGGAAAAATAGTCTACAAACAATGAATGAAAAGGTGACGGATCTCTTGGATTGGAATGACCAAGTTCGATTTTAGGGTGAGTCTAGGTGATAAATATTGAGTCCACATGAGTGAATATAAAGGCAAGTTTTATATTTTGCCAGATACATTTTAAATTTATTTTGTTGTCATCTTAAATAACATTGAGATTGGCTATTAATACAAAATCAAGGTATTTTTTTTTCTCCAACAGTGAAAGTATACCAATTGATCCAAGAAAAATTGTAAGGACTAACAAAGAATTGTGTTTTTTTTTTGCAATCAATAGGGAAGTATATTATTTCAGAATAGTTGATCCAAGAAAAACTGCAAGGCCTAACAAAGAATTGTACTTTTTATTATCAACACAATATGTGACAGACAAAAAGACCATTACAACCTTATCAAAAGGGTTAAAATCTCATTATCACAAATTTAAAATTCCCACACAAAATCAATTACAAAAGAGGTAAAATCTCATTATCTTTGATCATAAGTTGAGAATCCTATACATACATGATACATTGGTTGGTGAATGCTATATTAGTCGTCGGTCAATCCAAGTCACAGCACCAAACGTAAGAAGAAAATTACCATACATATTATTCATCTCACTCTCCCCCCTCCTCTCTCACACACTTTTCACACACTTGAAAACCCTTCTCCTTAAGCAAATCCCCTGCTACTGTCACTCCCATGGATCCTATACTCACTTCAATCAAAACCAATTAAACCCTATTTTGAAAGGTCTGTAACTCGTCGCCCGTTCTTTTGATGTTTGCTACAATGCAGTTTCTATTTATCTAGGAATTTCTATGAGGACACTTTTCTGGGTCTGTTTGACTGTTTGTATACAAAAATTGGATTTTTTAGCTTTTTTCATATTTTTCTTTATTTTTTTTGTGGGTTTTTCGTTTGATTGTTGTTTGCGACGAGCAACCCATTTTAAAATTTCATGGATAAAAAAAACAAAAAAAAAACACTGGCGCACATTCAGATATGTTTATTTATGTGTATATGAGTTGATTAATTTTTTGATTTCTGCTTAGCTATTTGAATTTTTGTATACAGGGAATGGTGTTTGACTAATTTATATAGATGAGAGTTGTATAAATTTTTATAGCTGAAAGAGCGATGTCTCCTTTTCTTTTTCTCTTTGTGTTCGCTTCTTCTGCTTCTGCAAATGTGCCTTACTGATAATGCAGCAAGACTATGGGAAATGCAATTGAGATTCAGGACTGCAAAGAGTTTGGATTATTAGTATTTTTTTGGTAGTTACAAACTTACAATTTTTACCAACAGAAGCTACTAGATTAAATAATAAGATGTTGCAAATAGGTTGTGTAACTTAAAAATCTGCCATAGAATGATTTACAACCGTAATATGATGGTTCCTTTTGAGTTCTAATATTACGGTTCCGAGTGACCCTCTATTACATTGTCATTTTGTTACTAGACTATTTCAAATTTATTTTCTGATCCAACTATGAAGGAAAACAACCATTTCTAGCCTTGCTTAAGTTGGTTTAGTTTACATGCAGGGGATGTTCTATCATCCGAAAGTTTGACATGTTGTCAGCTTACAGCCACAGTCAAAATGAATGGTTATAATTTGTTGGAGCTCACTGTCAGGGATATTCTTCGTGTGATCAATCCCTCAAAAGAGGATTGGAACTTTAGATTTCATATTATTAATGAGGTTCGAGCTATTGTTGGATCCGTAGAAAGTCTGAGAGGTATGTGATGCTTTGCCATATGGTTATTCTTTCCACTTTCTACTCCAGTTACAGACAATTTGATTTATTGCATACTTATTCAACATGAAAAGAAAATCAAAGGAAAGGAAACACAAAATCTTGCAGTTTGTATCGAAAAACAGGGGAGAATTAGTTTACATTGGGAATATTTGCATTAGGGTCCAATGGGGCCATGGCCACACTAGTTTTTTCACAAATCCTCTCCATCCATAATGAAGTTTGAATTCTTACAGAAACCAGTACTATTCGTAGCTCCCCTGAAATTTTCATTCAAATATGAACAATGACAAGTGTTGATGTTCTGAAAGTGTGCAAAATTCAACTGTTATCCATGAATTTTACGTTCTTATCACACTACCTGTGTTTAAGCATTATTTGAATTCTGCGAGGAGTCAATTAACTGGAGGGGAAAGAAGATAATTGATGCTATACGCAATTGAATTACATTTCATTTCATCCAGATGTACAATTGCAAAATCTGCCTTTTTATTTTGAAGGTACTTCGGCATGATCTTCTAGATAGTGAAGAACGAGTTCATGTGGATTGTATTGTTGTCTGTTCAATTAATGGACAAAGGGGAATAGAGTTGATCTTTGGGAAGCATAGTATGGTGAAAGTTTTACCTCTGTTAGTTAAAACTCATATTATACTCGTATAATATATGTATGTATGAATAATTAAAAAATACTCTTGTTTCCTATACCCGTTCTGTACTTATCAAATAATATACGTATTTTTGAGTTAAAAAGTTAATTGTACGTCTTATAGTTATTCCGGATAATACTTGATGAATTATACTCCATTTTAACAATTATTTATAACATTTAATTAAATCTGAAAATCATATAAAAAATGTTTATAAGTATTAATTAAGTATCATATAAGTAAAAAATAAAATTTCTAGTAATTTATGAATGTACTAATTATTGTTAAATAGTTGTGTCATAATTATAAATTAAATAATATAGAAATATATATAAAATATTTTTGCTTAATTTTAAATAAGTACAAGTACAATACATATACAATAATATTGAAATAAGCTATATTTTTGCTTCCGAACAATACTTTTACATTGGTGTTTCACTCCTACGTCTACAAATTCATATATTATCCGTTTTCGTAAGTTTTTGCCATAACTCTTAATAAAAATTCATAATATACTCATATGTATGAACACCGAATTTTTCCCGCCCCATATGTAACTAACTAGGGGTTGTAGACCAATAGTCATGTCGAAATATAATTTTCTTGCAATCCAATTTCCAAAATATCTCCTTGTCCATTTTCATCTCTAATTTCATTGGTCTGAGAACTTACTGCTGGGGAAGCCAAATCTGTTTGACTTTATTTTGCATCTTCCAGCAGATACAATGGGCTACCATTTAGTTCTTCATGCACTAACTACGTATAAAATTGTTTCAAAATCTAGCAGTAATTTCTTCATGTTTAGAATGACGAACTGAAAAGTGTGGAGAAGACAGTGGGGAAGAGACATAAGTCCTGTGTTTCACATCATAAATATCTTCTGCTTGAAATTTCTAAATCCCAGGTGTTGTGTTTATTAGTTTTCTCCAGGAAAAAAGAAAAACCTGTAAATAGATTTTCTCCTATTATTTTTATGTTGTTTGAGAATTAAGAAAATTTGTTTTATGATCCAAATTTGTTCTTTGAATCAGGGGTCTGAATGCTGTACTAATTCAGCCATCATAATACATGCTTTTAGCTTGACCATCAAATTTTGCTCCTGCTCATATGAACTAAGAACTTCAGACTTTTCATTCTTTTTTTTATAGATTAGTGCATATTTCAGTTGTACCTTTTCTTTTTCCGATTGCCTAAGTACTGTGGTTACAATATGGATGTCAGTTTTGAGCGTTAATGCAAACCGCTCAGGAGCTGTAAAAAATATCTGGGTTGGTGGTAATTATATTGACTGTTGACTGGAACAACCCTCAATTTGAATTGTGTTACTATAATTATTTGAATTATATTTGAGGAAGATAAGTTATGTATTTCATCTATCTATTATTTCAGAGCTTTGGCATGTTGAATGATATTTACAAATGAACAATTACTGACTGTTTTATAAGAAAGATATTAGGGAGAAAGGATAAAAAATTGATATAGAGAGAGATGGAGATAAATTGCACTAAAATTATAAAGATTTATTTCCAATGCAGCTTGATTCACTTTTAGTGGGTTAGCTGCATTGTGACGCAAAGTTGACCCCATTTTTATATGCACTGGAAATAATATGCGGCATAACTCTTGTTTAAAAAACTACCTTAAGATGTGTAAGGGAGATAAATTGCAATTTGTCAAGTAAATTCTGTGTGGGTTTATACATAATCACTATCTGTTGACTAAAGAATTCCATGAATGTGTGTGTGTGTATATATATATATATTTTAGAAAAAACCTATTCCAATATAATGTGCACACTCAGGCAAACACAAAAAGAGAAAAGAAAATATAATAAGTAAAGAGAAATAATTAGTTAATAAACAAACACAATAAGAAAAATCTGAAGATAAAGAGAAATGACTGAGCATGTGAAATAAGAAAAGTGGTAGAGCACATCTTCTTTCCTAATTCCCCTTAGAGAGAACTGTGAAAGCATCAGAGTATCCCACAAATGCCAAAAAAGGAAATGATGAATGAAAGTCATGAGAAACAAAGATAGAGTGTAGGTTAGGGCCCTTGAGGAGGCTTTCCAAGTAAGGGAGAAGAAAAAAATGGCCCAGGTACTTGTGTCAAATGGACTGCCTCGTATAGTTTAGCCTGGAATTACTACCTGTTTGATATGAATCCAGTGAGAGATTATGATAGAAAGCAAATAGGAAGTGCTTATGTATAATATAAACTCTATACAGAAGCGGAGAGAGTGGAATTAGAAATAATAAAATAATGGGAGCTGGAATGTACATTTCCTCAATGACCCCATTGAGAGAGAAAGTGACGGTATCACATTGCGCCACATGTGCCCAAAAAAAAAATGAAAACTATGAGAAAACTTTAATAATGGAGTATAAAGAAGTATGCCAACTAAGAAAGAGAAGATGACCCCAAGTCCTCAACTTTAACACACCTTGTTCCAAATTTATTACTCCTATTTCTTTTTTGGGATTTCCTTAACCTTGTTCCAAAAATGGATTTTTTTTCCCCCAAAGCACCCTCACTTAAAAGTAATTATGTGACAACATTAATTATCAACCACTACTTTTAAGGATAATAGTGTAAAAATACACAAAAACTACTTTTTCAACTGTGTCAAGTCAAATGAGAGCCATAATATTGGAACAGAAGGAATATATTTATATTAACCAAGGGATATATTTATATTAACCAGATTGTTCACCATGATTTTTAGCCATACCGAAGAAATTTATTCATTAAATGTTGAAAAAGTTTTGGTTGATGACATATTTTTGATGAGTTATGTTCAAAATTGTGGAAACAGGTGCAACTGTCGAACCATTTGGATCTTTTGTATCTAATCTCTTTACAAAATGGGGAGATTTGGATATTTCCATAGAGTTGCAAAATGGTTCATATATTTCATCTCCTGGGAGAAAGCACAAGCAAAGTTTACTGGGAGATGTACTAAGTGCTTTGAGAAAGAAAGGTACTCTGCTACTAATAAAAGCTAATACTTCACTCTTATTAAAAACGTGCATTTTAATACTGTTTGCATTTTTAGCATGCTCTTTTATGCAAAAAATGAAAAACCGTGTTCTCTTTACTTGTTAGTTCTGTAATTTGCTTGCCAGTTGTTTGCTTGACTTATTGATTTGCTTCCTTTCATCATTGAAGTACAATGTTATCAACAAGTATGAAGATCCAAAGAAACTAACAAGTAAACTCCTTGAAGATCCAAAGGCAGTCTGCTGAGCTAAATTCCTTTGAAATTATGGATGTTGAACTAAAGAAACTTGAGTCATGCAAATGCAACTTTGGCATCTGTATGTTAAAAGAAGAAAACTACAGCATCATAAATACATTTCTGGAGAATATTTCAATTGAAATAGAGAAGATATCTGGAATTGTGACTTAAAGCTATTTTCCTACCTATAACCTTAAGTTTTATTGATTCTGAAAGAGTTGTGATAATATCATTTTATACTGTGAATAGAGAATGACATTCAAAAATAGAAACTGGAGATTTTGCTCTGATCCATCAACTTTTATTTGTTTGCAGGTGCATTTCATAGGCTGCAGTTCATCTCAAATGCAAGGGTGCCCATTCTAAAGTTTGAGGGCAGCTACAACATCGCGTGTGACATCTCAATCAACAATTTAAGTGGTCAAATGAAGTCAAAAATGTTATTCTGGATCAATGAGATTGATGGACGCTTCCGTGATCTGGTTTTACTGGCAAGTTTCTATAACACAGTGCTGAATGTCAAGCATAGAAAACTCCATTAAAACATGATGGAATCAATATCTTTGTGCAGGTCAAACAATGGGCCAAAAATCACCGTATTAATGATTCAAAATCTGGAACTTTGAACTCGTATTCTCTGTGTCTGCTTGTAGTTTTCCATTTGCAGGTAAATTTGTACCATAGTTTTCATTCAGAAGTAGATAAATGAATCTTCTGGGGTTTCTGGGATCACACCTATGACAATAGTCGGAGGTTGAGAGGCTGCCATGGATTCAGAAAAAAGCTGAAATAAAAACCCAAGACAAGAATACCTAAAAAGGGTTAAGAAAGCAGAAATTTTGTGACGGAACTTGTGGGCTCATAATCAGTATGCTCACTCAAATCTTTGACATGCTTCAGATGACTTTAAAAAACACATGGAAGTAGTCTTCCAAGCTTACATGATATTGTTGTCTGTTATCGCATGACATAATTTCTGAGTACTCAAATGATGATTTTATATCTGGTCAATTTTTTCCTCACTCCTCATGTACTAGACTTTTTATATTACTTGTAATTTATCTTTTTATCCCGAATTTAGGAGTTCATACATCTTTTTATTTCGTTCATTCTCCTAATATCTTGCAGACTTTGGTACCCGCAATATTACCTCCTCTTAGAGAAATATATCCGGGAAATATGATTGATGACCTTGCAGGTACTCAATAAAGTTTTGTTCTCAAATTTTCATAAGCATGTGCAGATTTATTTTGAGTATGAGCGCCTTTTTCACCGTTAGGCTGTACAATGCCCAGCTTGAAGTGTATCTTTTAAAGCTATTGGTTTGAACTCATTAGAGGTAAGTTGTGTTTGTTTGTTATAATCTACACTCACAATCTTCCATAACTTTCTCCTGAAGGTGTGAGGACTGTTGCCGAAAAACGTATTGAAGATATTTGTGCTGTAAACATAAACAGAATTAAGGCAGATAAGTTGAGATTGATCAACCGAAGCACTTTGTCTGAACTCTTCATTTCATTCCTTGCAAAGGTTATTTTAAGTACTTACATTTTAATAAAGCAGCTATGTCAGTGTTGGGTAAAACTTCTAAATCATTTTTCGAACATGTTAAAGAGATGGCGAAAGACTGCCTAGTTTTGTTAAGCATAAAAGTTATTCCAATACATTGACAGGGATTTTCTCTCTCTGCACCTTCAGTTTTCTGACATTTGTTCAAGAGCTTCTACACAAGGCATTAACCCATATGCTGGACAATTGGAGGATATTGACAGCAACATGAGATGGTTGCCTAAAACCTATGCACTATTTGTAATCTCTCAATCTCTCTCTCCCCCTCTCTGTGGGTGGCTGGGTGGGTGTAATTGCATGTGTGACGCAGAAGTTACCACATTATTTTGCTCACCCACCTTTTTTTCCTCTTTGCTGCTAATGTTTAGGTTGAAGATCCCTTTGAGCATCCAGCAAATACAGCTAGGACAGTTGGCAGTAACCAATTAATAAAGATATCAGAAGCAATTCAGGCGACTCATGGAATACTTATCTCAGCAAATCAAAATCAAACTTCTCTTGTTTCAGTTCTGGTTGGGCCACATATATCTCGGTTGGTAATGAGAACAGCTGTGTCAACTCCAGTAATCACACAATCTGCATCAAGAAAACCTGTCAGTAGAAATGGCCTCAAGACTCGCCCAGAGAGAAAGCAGACATTGCAAACACAGCAGAAGTCTCAGAACAAAAGCATGGATAAACGTCAAAATGGGGCAATGAATGGGCCTATGCATGCATCCACAAGTCAAAAGCAGCAAGTGTGGAGGCCAAGATCTGAGACCAAAGTAGATCAAATTGGTTCTGATGGCTGAGACTATCTTTTGCTTATGAAGACCAGAATCTAGAGAACACAGATGGTAAAAATGTTTTTGTTGGCTGGGAGGTAATACTGCATTCTTATAGCATACGCTTATGATGATTAAGTTTGATAATCTGTTATGTTTAAAGAAAAATCATGACAGATGTGCACTTCTTATTGTTTGTATGCCATGCCAAAGAAAAAGAACGGAGGAAAGATGCTTGCATACATCTTAAAGGAGTCAAAGCTGAGTTTCAATGCATTAGAATTCTTTGAACTAAAGAACTTTTGATCTTTTGTTATGGTTGTAAGCAGTGCTGATATGCCAGGATTTATGTTGAGCATGAAGATGATTTTCTTCTTGAATCTTGTCCTGCTGTAAGAATTTTTAAGATATGATTTACTCAGTACTCACTATAGAGAACATCATGAAGTTTGTGTTTCATCAATTACCAACATATGGAGCAACTTTGGTGTTGTATGTATATATATATATATATAAAATTATATGCATATGTCTTTCTTTTATTTCTAGTCAAGAAAATAGCAAAAATCTAATGTAGCAAACGTAAAAAATAGCAGCAATTGACGAATCAAAGTAATGCATCAGCAGATTTAGGTAAAATCAAAGAAATCTGGATGAGAAAATTACTGGTTGGCACAGGCCTTTGTGCCCACCAGGTTTTGGGCTTTTGGCATTGGCCTATTGCGCGAAAACTGCTTCATATCTGTAAAGTGAATAAAGGATAATCTAATCCAATTTGCACTGAAATGTTTATTTTATTAACCAAAATTTATTTAGTAGTTAGAAATTTTAATTTCAGATCAAATCTTAATGAATAATTTTAACATTGAAATAATAATCGCAAATAATTTTAATATTAGAAGTATAAAAAAGCCCTAAAGCAGTTTTTTCACTTAACTGGATTTTGTTTTGGTCAACATAGAAAGCTTGTGTAAAATTATAATAGTATTGAAATGATAAAATATTATAATAGTAGGCTTTTGCAGACTCTTGATTGCAAATAGAACATTTGAGCCTCAACAACTTGCAAATTGCTTGAGCTAGAGTTAGCTTTGTTAAATGTTGGGTGCTAAGGGTGTGCGAAAATTATAGAAGTTCTTGCTTTAAAAAAAAAAAAAAAAAAGTAGAGAAGCAAAAGATTGAAGTATTTGCAAATAATTGTTGAAAATTAAAAAAAGTTGAAATATAATATTTTTGTTGAATAAGTTGCAATAGTAGATCCAACTTATTTTTTTTTCTTTTTGTTTTTTTGGTGTGTAGAAGTCTAAGGAATCATTTTGTTTGTTTGTTTGTTTATTTGTTTATTTTTTTTATCTATTCTATATGCACAGATTCTGTTTATTTTATTAATTTCATTGAAAATAATCCATTTTATCTTCCTCATTTTTCCACTCAAAATACTTCTCAATCCTAGTTCCTTCATTTTCAAACCTATTCCTACAAAAATGTTAATCAGTATTCCTCTTGAATCAACTCATCTCTTTCCAACTCTATATAATGTGAATCTATAATTACGCACTAACTCTTATTAATATATTTTTATCACAATCAACATCATTAATATGTGAATCACAACTATCCATTCATTAATATATTTTTATTATTATTTATATCATTAATACGAGACCCACAAATACACAAACCTAACTCTTATTAATATATTTTTACTACCAACTATATCACTAATACGAAACCCACCACCTAAAATTTATTTTACTAAAATATCTAACTCATGTTAAATATTTATTGTGGGTTCAACTACTATCAAATCACCTAATATTATATACATATATTTTGAAAATGGTTTCATTAAAAATAATGAACCAAACATAATTTCATTCTCTACCATATAAATTTTCTACCTAAAAATAATTATTTAGATATATTTTTAATTTTACATAAAAATTAATAAAACTCAACTGAAAATGTTGGAAATGAAAATCTCAATGAAAAGAAAATCAAACAAGGCCTAAATTGCTATTGGACTTTGAAATAATAATTTATTTTGTGGAGTTTGATCAAATAAACTAATTTAAATTTATGTATTATATACATAAAAATAAATATAATATTTACATGTAATAATTCATATATGTAAGTAAATAATCATTTTAATAATAAATTAGTTAAAGTAAATCATTAATTAGGTATACTTGAATATAAAAATTTATTGTAATTATAAATAAATATTTGCACATATACTTACATGTAACATTATATAAATAAATATATTGTTGTGTTAAACATACGAATACAGCCAATGGCCCTAAGATCAAATTCTTTGTCTGGGAGAGCTGTAGAATTTTGGTTGAAGCTCTTCAAATTGACCATTTTATTGATCTTCTTTCTTGAGGCCACATTCTCCTAATGGAGGATTCAAGCTCTCGAACAGATTCCTTGGTTAAACACACAACATCTCTAGAAAATCCGCGAAGATCCACAAGCCTGAGAGATCCCTCGAGCAACTCATTTATCCAATCTTTACCTTGTTCATGGGAAAGGGCTTGTTGGATTGAAGACATCTGAATCAGATTATTGATGCCATCATACAAATCTCCGAGGCTAGCCAAGTTTATAGAAGTGGCTGATGTTGATGTGTCTCGCGAGGCCTTTAACCTGCACAAATGATCTTCGACATCATCAATTACTGGATGAGATTTAGATGGTAAACTGTTTGATCGAGAATGGAAGTTGGCCATCTTTTTCTGTCAAAATGAACTCTTAAAGGCTAGATGTACAGTTTTTGTCTTGAGAAAAGATGCTGAGGGCTTGAAGCCATCTCTTTGGCACCAGCTATATAAGGGAAGATGGAGAAAGAAAACAAAAGGAATCTATTCCTCCTAGGATGTCTCATCATTGCTGGAAATTGATTTAAATGTGATCGTGTGCAAATTCCATGCCCCCTGAAACTGAAACAACTGAAGATGAAAAAAAAATCAATCAACAGGATCTTGGCTACATCTTAAACACTGATCTTGAAGCATTAGGAATTTGGACAGCCATGAAGTTGATTTAATAATATGGCCTTCCATAAAACTGAGGCATAATCAGCTTATGATATCTGTTCTTCAATAGAAAGAAGGGAAGAATTTTATTAGGCTGATGTTTCTGATCTTCAGACATGGAAAAAAAAACATAGGCTCAGACGGGTATGATTAAGAAACATGATTAATGTAGTTTGTGCTTTGACAATAATTGGATCTTCATAGTCCTCGTGGGGAGTAAATTAGTACAGCTGGTTCAGATTCATAACTTTACCAGTAATATATCAAGCATCAGAAAGAAACACAATTTTCAGATCTGTAGTTTTTGTAAAGACTGATAGATCAATAAAGATGGGGTTAAAGATTTACATACTGAATTATATAGCTATTTGAAATGGTACTTGTATCGATATGCTTTTTCTCTTTTTTTACAGAAGCATACAACCCTCAGATAATGAAGGAAATGTAACACAGATGCACATGAGTTCAGTCAAACATGTTTTGACAAACAGTGGCTATTTTGTGGCCTCATGCTTTAGTTGCACCATGATATTAAGTCATTACTCATTCAGATCATAAAAAATAGTCATTTTCATTCATTAATTGATCAATGATTAAGAACCAGTGGAATCTTGACAGCCTAGCTCTAGACATGATCAATTAGTGATCAAACTGTTGCATCACCAAGCTGTACAGGATATTCATATTGTTATCGCTGAATTCCGTTATCACCTAGTAAATTATTCATAAACATCTAAAGGTGCAATTCCAGCCTCTATTGGAATATCGGAAATTTCTAGGGCATTCACCACATATATCCCTAGAATTCTCGGCAATTAAAACAGATCAGTAATTTTAGATAAACAGATAGAACCATAGATTTTGGGTTGAGATTTTGTGCACGGAATTATATAGATAATTATCAGTATCAATTTTTGATTTCATTTACTGAGGTGCACAACTGTATGGTGTGGTCAAAAAACCAAAAACGAGCCCAAGCCAAAGAGGCTAATGGCTTACAACATTAAGAAGAGAAACTCTAGTTTTGACTAAACTTCTAAATAAGGCTTCTAATTCCTCTTCAATTTCCTGGATGGTCATTTCTGATGTTTTCAACTGCTTCAACATGTTCTTCACGGTCATGCTGTCCATGCTTTTTCTTGACTTGTGGATGTTCATGGAACACAAATCCTCGGCACCACTTTCTTTCTCTACCTCAGAATATACACGGCTGGTTTGAGCAAACTTGGAAAGCAATGACCAACTTCTTTGATTTGATCTTTCCTTTTCCCCAGACAAGAGTATCAATACAGACTTTAGGACCGAGAATCAAGGGACTCTGCTTCTGTAAGCATTGTCCCAATGGCCCTAAGATCATAATCTCTGTCAGGGAGTGCCGTAGAGTTCTGGTTGAAGCTCTTCAAATTCATGATGCACTTGTTGACCATCTTATTAATCTTCTTTCTTGAGGCCGCATATGCATTAATGTCAACTGCTGTGGCTGTTTCAACTTTATTTCTCCTGATTGAGGATTCAAGATCTTGAACAGATTCCTTGGTTAAATTCACAATATCTCTAGAAAAACCACAAAGATCCACGAGCCTGAGTGATCCCTCGAGCAACTTGTTTATCCAATTTTCACCTTTTCCATGAGAAAGGGCTTGTTGGATTGAAGGCATTTGAATCAGAGTATTGATGCCCTCATGTAAATCTCTGAGGCTAGCCAAGTTTGCACATATAGAAGTGGCTGATATTGATGTGGCTTCTGAGGCCTTTAACCTGCACAAATGATCTTCAACACATTCCATTACTGGATGAGATTGAGATGGAAAACTGTCTGATCGAGTATGGAAATTAGCCATCTTTTTCTGTCAAAATTAACTCTTTGAGGCTGAATGTACAATATTTGCCTTGAGAAAAGATGTCAAGTGCTTGAAGCCATCTTTTTGGTATCAACTATATATATATATATATGGAGATAGATAAAGAAAACAAAAGGAATATGTTCCACCTACAATGTCTCATCACTTCTGAAAACTGAAATACATATTAGTGTGCACGAGTTCCATGTCCCCCGGATGTTGAACAATTGAAATTGAATTACTCTCATACAGATCTCAGCTATACAATAATTGCTGATCTTGAAGCATGAGGAATCATGACAGCCATTTTAATTGATTTTATAAACTCTTATTCATGAAGCTGACTCATTAATGAGCGAGCCTATGCAAAAATGTATCCCAACAGTGACAGCTGGGAATAAAATATTAATTGTGTTAGGCTGGAGGTTTCTGATCTTCAGACAATGATGAAAATACAAAGGCACACATGAGTATAACTACACGTGTTTTTTGATGTAGCCTGTGCTCCAATTTGTGGTCCTCCTCCTTGGGGAGTTGATTACTATTACTGTCTAAGATCATGGAAAATGGTGATTGTTATATCCATTAATTGAATGTGATCACCTTATTTTTAAAACTTCATATTACCAAAACATCTTCTACTCATAAAGTTGACATTCCTGTCATAAAAGAAAAGATGTTTGACTACCTTTCCAAACCAAAAAGGCAAAACTTTTTCTTCCAATCCTTTTCCTTGGTGTTTAGTTCCAAAAGAGTTAGATGTAAGACCACCCCATCAGATTATGTTTAATACACATATAAAAATGATCAAGAAGATATGCCACATCATCTTACCAGGAGAAGATGGTTTGCTTCTATTGGTGCATCTCCAACTTATAAATTTATTCATAGTTTTAAACAGAAGATTCAGTGTGAATAATGAAGACACAAGCACATTTTCTTTAAGGATTAGTTCATTCAGTTTTTCTATCAATTTTATATTCTTAAAAAGAATAGTCTCTGCAGCTGTGTTGGTGATTTGCCAATTTCTAATTCAACAAGGGTCCAATTTCATAGCAGAACTTGGATAAGTTGAACTATAGAATGGAAATGTTACTAAATGACCTTAATTACAATCAACAATGAATAAATTAATTTGGCTTTGAGTTAGCACAACAAATTCAGTATCATGAAACAAGAAGGAAAGACCGCCTTAATATAGGGGAAAGAGCTTGCTTTGAGTCAGCACATGACAAGTTAAGTATCATAAAGCAAGAAGGAAAAACTACCCTGATTAAAAAGAATATAAGTTTACAACTAAAGAGAACACTAAAAAATCCCAACTACCTTTCTATTTCTTTTAACCGATGAAAGGAATAGAGCTTGTGAAGAAATAATATAGCAGGAAATTAAACCAAAAATCTCTGAAATAAGTTCCAGGCAATCCACTACACAGAATTGCAGGTAAACCAAACGATGTATAGAAATTAGAAAATGCAATTGGAAGATAACAAACTAGCACACTCAAACAAAAATATTCTTCTCCGCACAGCCCAAATACCTTCCAAGTGATGAATATCATAAATTTTTAAGCAACTATATATCATCCAAAACAACAAAACCAAGTAATATAGCAAACCTTGATGGAAAAATAGGTGTAATTTTAATGACTGGAATAATTTGCGCATAATAACAGTTTAATAATAATAGGCGAAATAAGAGTTGGACTCTTGCACTGGTGCTGACGGAATACCTACTATCACCCCACAAAATACAACTATTTTTTGAAATAGTAGCACTACAAATCTCAACAACAACAAACCAACAAAGTATTTGAACTCTCTTAGAATACTTGGAAGGAAGAAGAGAAGTGCATGGATGAGAATGAATGAGATCTGTAATCTGAAGGATTCTATTTATAAGAGAATGAATGAGATCTGTAATCGATCTGAAGGAGTCTATTTATAATTGTTGAAAGGTTGTGTCCTACAAATACAACTGTTGGAAAGGTGGCGTGGCTGGATAGAAACGTTGGTGCTGACTGAACAAACATATCTTTCTTTTTACTTATTTAGCTTCAGAACAATTAGTCAACTACCACTCAGCACCATGTGTCATTTTTTGAGTAATTCCACTTGTCACATTTTGATTGGAAGGAAATAATAAAGAAAATTTTATAATTTTTTTTATTATTTTTGTATAAAAAGATATATTCAGTATTTAGAACTACCCAAGCCCAAGCCGAGGGCGAGCCAATTGGCCATGCGTGTAGGCTTTGGCGCGAACGTACTAGGATGTAGGTCTTTCCCCTTTTAAAAATTATTAGTATTCCTATGGGCACAAACCCATATATCCAACTTTGGGATTATAGTTGTGAGATGAAATGTATTTTTAGTTCATATATGACTAGTTAATATCTAATATCACATACATATGTATGTCTTTCTTTCACACCGTAAATCATTAAATTCATTATTTGAGAATTAATCCAATTTTTTTTAGAATTATTTGACTATGAGATATATGATTTTTTTGTTGCCATCATTTTTCAATTCAATAATTTACATTCTTTAAGTGACTTATATTTTATATTAATTTTTTATTTATCCTCAATTAGTTTTGAAAACTCAAATACACTCAAATCATCTACTCGCCGAGTAGACTACGTTTAGCCAAATAATTTTTATTTTTTACTTGAATTATTGATCAAAGTTTGGTTAAGCCCAACTTTCAAACCAATTTTCAACAAAACTCATGAAAAAAATGTACTCCACATCATATAAAGTACAAACTGTGGTATTTTGTGCAAATAACCATATTCTACGACTAAAAATCAACTGAACAAGTGATTGAAGTTATCCTATGATCTTAAACACACAACTAACAATTGCAACATCAATTCTTAAGGCTAACAAATCAACTTATATTCATTCAACATTAGGGCCTAGTAGAAAATTAATGAATTTCATGATTTTTTAGATTAAATCAAACTTCATACATAGAATTTTTGAGAGTCAATTCACTTCCACAACCCAAATACTTTAAAGTATGATGTCTTTTCTTCAAATTTAATCACACTCACTTTCTCAATTTAAGCCGTCATTTTTGCACGAAAATTCCATATATATTTGCAACCTTTTTTCTATGTGTTCTTCATCTTTTTTAACAGCAATGAATTGCATCCTTTTAACTGGGGAGAAGGATAGTGGTAGTTGGGGTATTTTGTTCCTACCAAAATTTCTTCCTCCCAAAAATTCAATTTAAATATTTTGGTCGGTTTCATGGGAAACTTATTATCCCAATTTTCTCTTGTTTCTCACTCACATATTAGGGCATAGACCTTCTATAACAATACACCACAAATTCCATACAAGCAAATGGATTGTATAACCATTGAGCATATCAAGTAGGAGTTTAGAGTCAAATACCAGTTAAGAATATATAACAACTTGATTTCAAAAGTACGAGAACAATTTATCTCGCTATATCCTAAACGTCTTTTTACTACACCAATCAACATATCACTCACATAATGCAGTCACAACTATGTTCCAAACAACTAAGTTAAACATAATTAGATGACTTGTGAATACGAGATAGGTCTTAATGCAAAACAGTCTTCCTTTCCTACTAGAATCTCACCTTGACTATAGTTGTTTCTCATACATGTACCTTATCATCGAATCACCCATGACTATTGGTAACATATTAATATAGCAACACTAAAATAAAGCTTAAAGTAGTTGAAAGTACTAAGGATATAGAATGAGGTTATATAAACCACTGGTTTCACACAATGAGAAACACAAAAAATTACTTACTACCCAAATGCATGTCATGATGCTTTTCTTCCTACTAGAAAAAGTATGTCATTCATTCTAAAGTAACAGATCGTATAAATCTTGGTTCAAGAGTATTTCAACACATGATTTTCTTCTTGTTTGTATTCCATAAGTATAATAATCTTAAGAAAACTAATACAATTAAAGGGTTGTGTAAAATTCATTTCGATTACGAAATTTAAAATAGTAATCTTATCTTAGTAATTGCCAAGGTGGAAAGGGTATGAATTTGTTCTTAAGAAAAATAATACTGCCCTATCTGTACATGCTACTAAATATCAAACACAATTACTTATGTGAGAGAGTTAATCTCAACTTGTCCAATATAAGTTGAAGACGTACCGTATAATATATATATATATATATATATGCGAGTTCCCTTATAATAAGTTGATTTGGAACTATTTATAATTTTTATGTACACGTGTGGTATCTCTGATTGGACCATTTGTCACTACAAGAAAATAGTTTATTAGCAACGAAATTTTTTCATTGCTAAAAGTTATAAAATCATCGCTAAATACAAATGACGAAGAAATAGCGTCGCTGAGATCTTCGCAATAAGACCATTAAAAAAAACTTAAGACGTGTCAAGTACAACCCCTATTTGTCCTCTAATGGTTAATGCTTTTGATCCTATTTTTCAGTTATTCAAAGACTTAGTTGGCTATTCTTCAAAAAATCACAATGAAAATTCTACATTATGATTAAATGGCAAAATCGGAGGAAAACAAAAAACAATAATAATTAGGAAATATCTCAGCAAACTGATTTTACATGGTTTGACTTGATTAAGGCTTACATCCTAAGCGTCAACAATGAATTTTTCAGAAAATAAGATATTATTTAAAAAGATTTTTGACAACTCAATATTTTATCCTATTTAAAATCCTATAAAAATAAATAATTGTGTTAGTGATGTGTAAAACATTGAAATTATGGAGCTTGACCCAACCCAAAGTTTGGTCTGTGATGTGTAAAATATTGAAATTATGGAGCTTGACCCAACCCAAAGTTTGGTCTGGCCAACCCGTAATCTCTACTGCTGATGCAAGGAGATGATGAGATTGGAGGATCAATAAAATTGAAACACTTAGATTTTATCATGTATGACCTATATGACCAATTAGAATAAATACATCAATGCTTAGTTGTCATAAGGTAATTTTTTACATCAAACTCACTTATCTTATCAGTTCGTATTGATATCGAAGGGTTTTGATAAGTTGGGGTCAACCCCAATAAGGATGATGTGTGCTAAACTTGCAAGTTTTCTCAAACTTAAATGCATTTAATTTAAAATCAACCCGACCTAAATTAAAATGTACTGATTTCTCCCAAATCAACTAGTTTTAACTTGTCCCTCGTAGGAGAGTACCTTTCATCTTTTCACTTATCATTTTGTCCTCTAATTCTTTTAAAACTTTAATCACATATATTTTAATAAACTCCAACGAATCACCAAATATGCCCCTGATAATAAATTTAACGACAAAAAATTGAAAACAAAAAAAGGGGAAAAGACTCCTCACATCCTTTCTTTCCTATTCTCTCTCATCCTCTTATGCTACATTTGCATATTATTACAATTTTGAAAATAATTGATTGCTTAATAATGACATGATAAATTTTTTCTTGATAACTTCACTACTTTTTTCTTATTTGTTGAGTTGATTATTCAGTCACGTTTATTTAAATAGACACTATATTCACTTTAAAATTTCAAATAATTGAATTTCATGAATTCTTATATAATTACATTTTATTTAATGAAGATAAGTTTTATATTAAATTCTTTTATCAAACACACAGAGAGAAATAGAAACTAATATTTTCACTCATACAACTTATAATTTGGTTGATAAGATGTTGAGGGGAGAGGAAGATGCAGCCAAGAGGAAGATGCAGTCGACAGATGTAAAGTCTAAACTAAAACTATGTAAAAAGTAAATCAAGTGTGTCTAAAAGAGGTAAGTCCTAGCTGATCAAGTCTAATAAGACCTAAAGTCTGTCCCGAAAGCTGTTGTGCCGTGAAGGTTTTAGAAGAGAGAGTGTCACAAACTTTATTTGCCAAAAAATCAGCAACTCTATTACCCTCTCTATGAATGTCTGTGATGTATGTAGTCATGTGATCAATCATGTTTCTGATTTTCACTAGTAGCTACTGCAAAGTCCAATGACCCAGTGCAGAAGAGTGAAGGATGTGGATCACTACAAGTGCATCAATCTCAATCCACACATGTGTTATGCCTCTAATTAAAGCAAGTTGTAGTCTTATATAGAGTGCATAAACCTCAGCAAAAATGCTAGATGAAGTCTCAATGAAGTCCTGGAAGGCAATAATAGGATTGCCCATGTGATTTCGTATAATGACAATAATTGTATTTAAATTATCATTATTAACAATTTATAATATATATAGAACAAATATTATCATTATGATTTTTGATAAAAAATTTATTGTTACTGTATTTATATCAGTAGTTGCCAATAATAAGAAGTTAAACACTATCCATTTGTAACAAATTATCAAGGAAGACTTACATACTAGATGTCACTATTACACTTTTGTGAAAGTCATTGTAGCAAAATAAATAGTTACTGTCACTTAAAATATATTATTAGTGACAATTTTTATGTTGTCATTTTTCATCACAAATATTGTTTTTTTTGTAGTTGTTCATGCTAAAAATAATAAAAAATTAATTTGGGGCGTGAAATTCATATCTATTTTCAAATTAAACAAGAGCTTTGAAAAAAAATTCGATCACATTCAAGTTTTAAGAATAAAAGCTCTTATAATATCAAACCAAACTTAACTCAAATTCGGCTCGGTCGACTTGATTGACAGTCATATAGTCACTTGTGTACTAGTAATGTTTGCGAGTTGACAAATTCATATCTATGATGGCAGAAAATGAAGAATTGATGTTACCGAGTGTATTATAATGATTCATAAATCCATTTAAACATTATAGATTATAATCAAGTAATAATTTTTTAAATCCTACATAAATGCATATTTCAACATCATTTGACTTTCGGCTCCACAGGCAACCCTGTATAGACACACTTATGTGAGTAGTAGCACCCGAATTTATCCACCAAGTGTGCCTAGGTAAAAAAAGTTAAATTAACCTCAGAACAAACCAAACTGAGAGTCATACCTTTCTTAACACGCCATGCGGCATATTTGGGACAATCCTTTTTCATATGCCCAGGTTGCCTGCAAAAGTAACAGTTGAATCCTGAATCCTGTTTCTTTTGCACCTTTGGCTGTGGTGTCCCAACTGCAGCTTCATTTCCCTTTTCCCTTTTCTTATCCTGAGGGGTAGCTGCCAAGTGAGCACTTTCAGTCATTTCTCGCTTAATTCTTTCTTCTTCTTGCACACAGTGAGATATGAGCTCATTAAGAGTCCATTTATCATTTTCGGTGTTGTAACTTACTTTAAACTGACTATATTGTGCAGGAAGAGATAACAAAACTAAATTCACGAGCAAATCCTCAGATAGCTCTAACTTTAGTGCTTTTAGTTTCGAAGCAAGATTAGACATCTCCATGATGTACTTCCTTATGTTCCTTTTCCTTTATACCTCAATGAAACAAGATTAGCTAAAAGCGTGCTTGTTTCAGCCTTTTCGTTTTTTGCAAAATATTTTTCAATATCCTCAAGGAACTTCTTGGCACTATCCTCCTTAGACATAGCACCCCTGAAAGTCTCTGGAATGGAACGCTTTAAGATCATCAGACTCGTGCGATTAGAATGATCCCACTTTTCTAAGTCTCTTTTAGCTTCAGAGGAACTTTTATCAGTAAGAGCGGGAGGTCGTTCTATCCGAAACGCAAGGTCAAGGTCCATGCAACCCAGAATAATCATCACATTCTCTTTCTAATTCTTGAAGTTTGTGCCACTCAGCACAGGAATAGAATTAATGTTGGCAGATATTGTAGAAGCTGAAACAGAAGCTGAATAGAGAACAAAATAAAATACTCACAATCAATATTTATGTCACGACATAATTATGAAAATGACATAATCAATTAATGGTAGGCTATAGTACAAGATACCTAGCACAACATTGACATTTAGTCTTTGGACAAAAATATCAATTGTAAGTGGTACTCTCAATGCAGTAATTAAATATTGACAATTAGTCCTGTCAAAAAATAAGCCTTTCTTTGGACCGACTTATTGTTCACATGGAAAACCTAATAATCATCACATATTTATTACCATAGGTACATCTATTATTTGGCCAAACAATAATATTCCTTTGGGCCGATTATTATTCGCATAAATAACCAACATACACATCATAATATCTCAAAATAATAAAATTTATATAATAGAGGTTACTTTGGCAACATATTGCTTCATTCAATTAATTTTGAAATATCAGACAAAATGGGATTAAATAAAATAAAAATTCAAACCGATATTTATTTTATTTAATGTGAGCACAAACCATATCTTTAGTCTTTATTTTGATTTAAAGTCCGAAAACCAAATAGACTTTAAATTTGAATCCATAACTGAATTAAGTATAAAAAATAAATTGAACTCAAAATCATTTATAATTCAAACCCAAATCAAATAAATTCACATTTAAAGATGAAATTAAGCCCAATACAAAATAAAAAAAAACTTAATTTCAATTATAATTAACTCAATTAAATAAAGCTCAAATTAATACTTAATTCCAAAATTAGGTTTAAATTATAATTAACCTTTAATCTAATTACAATTAATCCTTATCCATCAAACATAAAACAAAAGACCCAACACCCATTCCTCATTTCTTTATTTTCCTTCACCCTCAGCTATGTGTTGCACCTTTCCCTTATTGCCGAAGAAGAAAAGAAACTATCACCCATCGCCGCAACAGCTGCCGAAGCAGATGGCGGTGTTGGTGGGGTAAACCGACACTTAAACAATAATAGAGCAATAACTCTTATTTAAAACCAATAATTTGAAACAAATCAACAAATTATAATTTGTAATATTCAAAAAGTTGGAAACCGTTATCCAAAAAATTTGCTGATCTGAATTCATAATTTCCACAAAATTATTTTCAAATTCTTCTTTCAATTATAAAAATAAAATATAATCATGAAAGAAGAAATAAACAGTTCTTGATAATCTATCATGACCTGCTCTAATACCACTAATATGATTCAATAATCATAATCCAGAATCATCATGTAAATTATCAAGAAATACTTTAATTTTAAATCGGAAGTGTACCTGAATCCATGACAATAAAAGCAATTGGGGTATCCACAGTCAAATCAATTTTGAATACTCAATGGGTCTCTCTCTAAGATGGGAAAGAGGAGAAGAGTAATATTGTATGATATGATTTGGGGACCATAACCCATAATGTTCTTTATATACTAGGTCAAAAAGAATCCATCAATCCTGAATTTGACTAATATTAGATCTCTATATATTACAAAGTCCATACCCTAAAGATATTCCTAGAGTCTCATATGGTAGATCACTTATTTGACTTTATCAAATTAGATAGTTTATAATATAATTGTTGTTTAAATATGTAAGTTCATATTAGGAAATTAATTCCAAACACTTCCTTCTCTCTCGCAGAATCGTTCAAGCAACCCAACCATTCAAGCAGAAATTCTCCATTTCCTCTTCGTTTTCTTCTTGTATAATCGTTCAAACAGTTCGTCCATTTTCTCCCCTTCAATTGTGTGAACAACACCTCAAATTCTCTCTTATTTTCTCTTGTTTCAATTATCTTTTCGTTTCAATTTTTTAAAGTTACAATTATATTATTGCTTTAGTAGATTTAGGGCTTCATATAATTTTTTCATTAATTTGATTTTGTTAATAGATTGTTGATTTTGAAAGTATATTTAAATTCCGTAGTCATCTTTATTTTTGTGTTTCTACTTAAAATTTGTTAACTGTTTGAAATTTATTTGTTAAGAAGAATACGAGGGCCTAGAGAGCAAATTGATGGTGGGTATTTTTATTTAATTAATAATATTTTTATTAGAAATGATAATTAATAAAAAATCCTAATTTATTTTAAAATAATAATTAAATAAGTAAATAAAATCAATAATTACTTGTGAATATATTAGTTAAAAATAAATATTTTAAAATCCTAAAACGTACAATAAAAATTATAGATATAATTTTCATGAATAATATTTTTATTTAATTAGAAATCATAATTAATAGAAAATTCTTAATCATCTAAAATAATAATTAACTAAGTAATTGAAATAAATAATTATTTGTGAATACATTAGTTCAAAAAATATATTTTAAAATTTTAAGATTTAAATAAAAACTTTTGATATAATTTTAAAGAATAATATTTTTATTTAATTAGAAATGATAATTAATAAAAAGATTTTAATTATCTAAAATAATAATTAACTAAGTAATTGAAATAAATAATTATTTGTTAATACATTAGTTTAAAATAAATATTTTAAAATCAATAAAAATTATAAAAAGAAATTTAATGAATAATATTTTTATTTAATTAAAATTGATAATTAAATGAAAATTCTTAATTATCTAACATAAAATAATTAACTAATTAATTGAAATAAATAATTATTGGTATATACATTCGTTCAAAAAAAAAATCGAAAATCCTTAAATTTACAATAAAAATTATAAACATAATTTTAATGACTAATATTTTTATTTGATTAGAAATCATAATTGATAAAAATTCTTAATTATCTAAAATAACAATTAACTAAGTAATTGAAAAAATAATTATTTGTGAATACATTAGTTTGAAAAAAATATTTTCAAATCCTAAGATTTATAATAAAAATTATTGATATATTTTTAATGAAAAATGTTTTTATTTAATTAGAAATGATAATTAATAAAAAAACTCTAAATTATCTAAAATAATAATTAACTAAATAATTGAAATAAATAATTATTTGTCAATACATTAGTTCAAAATAAATATTTTAAAATCCTAGAATTTACAATAAAAATTATAAAAATAATTTTAATGAATAATATTTTCATTTAATTAGAAATGATAATTAATAGAAAATTCTTAATTATCTAAAATAAATAATTAACTAAATAATTGAAATAAATAATTATTTGTGAATACATCAGTTCAAAATAAATATTTCAAAATCCTTAAATTTACAATAAAAATATAAAAATAATTTTAATGAATAATATTTTTATTTAATTAGAAATGATAATTCATAGAAAATTCTTACTAATCTAAAATAATAATTAACTAAGTAATTTAAATAAATAATTACTTATGAATATATTAGTTTAATTGAATATTTCAAAATCCTAAAATTTACAATAAAATTAATAAAATTATTTTTAATAAATAATATTTTTATTTAATTAGAAATGATAATTGATAGAAATTTTTTAATTAGTCTAAAATAAAAATTAACTAAGTAATTTAAATAAATAATTACTTGTGAATAGATTAGTTCAAAATAAATATTTTAAAATCCAAAAGTTTATAATAAGAATTATAATAATAATTTTAATGAATAATATTTTTATTTAATTAGAAATAATAATTAATAAAAATTCTTAATTATCTAAAATATTAATTAACTAAGGAATTGAAATAAATAATTATTTGTGAATACATTAGTTCGAAATAAATATTTTAAAGTCCTAAAATTTAAAATAAAAATTATTAAAATAATTTTAAGGAATAATATTTATATTTAATTAGAAATGATAATTAGTAGAAAATTTTTAATTATCTAAAATGATAATTAACTAAATAATTGAAATAAATAATTATTTGTGAATAAATTAGTTCAAAATAAATATTTTAAAATCTTAAAATTTACAATAAAAATTATAAAATTTTATTGAATATTTTTTTATTTAACTAGAAATCATAATCAATTGAAAATTCTTAACTATTCTAAAATAATAATTAATTAACTAACTAAAATAAATAATTTTTTCTATTCACATTTGTTCAAAATAAATTGATTGACCAAATGTGCCTAATATATAATTAATTTTAAAGTTGGCAAATATGAGCAGTATTGGTGTTGTAGTGCATTTTGGTGATCAAATTATACAGATCGTTATTCTGTCACGTATGATCGTCTTGCAATTGGAATTAGGAAGATATCTCATATGACAGACTTTTCGAAGTTTTTATTAATGTTATATCAGATTATTGACATTGATAATAATCAGTACTTATTGAAAATATCTACTAAGTACTGTGATAATAATATGTCACATCTAATATCAATCAACAATGATGAAGATTTGTGTTTTTTTTATCCGGAGGTTGAAAATTGATTTGTACACCTTTATGTTCATTTTGAACAACTGCAGTCTAATATTATGCCCGATATCCCGACAAGCAATGAGTATTACTAATATGCATCATATTTAAGGGATAATACCGTCATTGATTTGCCTACAATCACATAAGAGATGACAAGTGTCGGGATTCAAGATTTCTGTGCAGTTGCTTCAAGCTCCATTCAACATCATAATATTCAATATGAAAGTACATTTGTAGAAGTGTTGGATGTTGGATCAGCCAATGAATTGCCTGATCCAGTGATTGATGTTTTTGGTGCTCAAGAATACGTTAATTCTGAACCCAACGAAAGTGGCTTTGATAGTAAAGTCGATGGTGATGATGAGATGGATGTTTTTAACAAGCAAGAGATGTATGATCAATACGATAAGGGCACCTCATCCCAATAGCAAGTGTCAGTGCTAATATATAACTTTATGGCCTCAATGACTGCTGGTTATGCGATGTATTCAACCTCTCCATTCTTCAACACAACTCATTCGGAAGTACTTGTGGACTTTATTGATATTCTGAAAAAAGAAAGTTTATGGCAAATCATCAAATATGGAGGCCCTCATACTTGCTTGATGAATGCAGTGTCCATAGATCATCGAAACATATGCAAAAATATGATCGCTACATCAGTTGCAGGCATGGTTCAATGTGATTTGACATTTGAGATTAATTATGTCTAGCAGACTGTTAAGGACAAATATGGGTATAAAATTTCATACCATAAGGCATGACACAACTTGGTACGAGGGAGGAAAAATATTTATGGAATATGGGAGAGCTCTGTAAGCCAGTTGCCTAATTACATAGAGCCCTACCTAAATACAATCCAGGCAATTGTCGAGTGGTATCACATTAACATTGAGAACCTTGAAGTAAAGATGCTGAAGATGGATTCCAACATGCCATAAGATTATAAGTGTTGATAGGTTTGCGTGATCTCAAAAAACGTATACATAGTGGAATTTAATTTTTTTAAAAAACAAAACAAAGTAATTAAAATAAATTCTGGAATCCTTTCGC
The DNA here is from genome assembly GCA_019321725.1 of Paulownia fortunei. Lineage (NCBI taxonomy): Eukaryota > Viridiplantae > Streptophyta > Magnoliopsida > Lamiales > Paulowniaceae > Paulownia > Paulownia fortunei. Next base: position 12,519 of record JAGSPU010000299.1, on the reverse strand, counting down.
AATTACTCAGTTGTCTGTTATCTGATACTTAAAGCAAGAAAGTTTCATAAACCCTTACATTTGTACTCTAGCTGATGTAGAGATTGAAATGATCCAAATAGTTATCCCAGCATGAATGAATATTCAAGTTCTTCAATTCAAACTCCTTTAATTGAAAACCGATTCACTCTAAGATCCCAAATATCATTCATCTAATAGTATCCAACATTGGATGTCCACTCGTAATCGAATCATATGCTAGTAGTTTTTGATTCATTAATTCTATCCTATAATGATTTTATTTAGAATAAGAACACATTAATAATTAATATTTTCGGTATTTAATTTAATTTTTAATTCAAAAATTGAATCAGGAATTAAACTAGATAAAAAGTTGGTGAATTTTTGGAAATTGAAGGAAAAAGAAGAGACGAATGAAGATGAAGAAAACTATTTTTCTTTAAGAGAGAGGAGTTGTTTTTCCATATTTTTTCAGCAAAAATCTGCAATAAAAGTCCCTAAAAAGCATCCAAGAAGTTTGCCAATAAATGCTGTCGCAAGTCTTTTTCATGTAGGACTCTTTTTCCTTTCTTATCTCCAACTCTTTTAGAAAGTTTCATTATCTTATAAGGGATTTTCTTTTTCTTTATTACCTTTTAGGAATTGAATTCCCAATCCAACTTCCTCTAAAAATTGAATTCCCAATTCAATTTTTTAATAGGCTTCTACAAGCCCACACCTAATGAGCCTATGCTTAATTAATTAATTAGGTCCCAATTTAATTAATTCAATCAATTAAATTAATTTATCTAATTAATTAGGCCATCTTAATTAATTAATTCAATCAATTAATTAAATATTTTAATTGGGCTCTTTAATCCAATTATGTCCAATCAATTAATTTAATTAATTAATTAAATTAATTTCGTACTTAAATTAATTTAAGCCCCATTAATTAATCATATTAATTAATTTAATCTAACACTTGAATTAATTTCTAGGCTAGAAATAAACTTGTTCAAGTTTTGTGTGTGATCCCTTAGGTTCACTCTAAGTTAGCAGTGGGTTCACAACTCTTGTGATTTAGTTGAACAAATTTTTATTTTGATTAATTAATCTAATTAATTAATCCTTTTAAAATTAACTCATTAATTTCAAGAACCCACAAGTCATGGAAAATACATAGCAGTACATCATGACTCCTTAGGTGAAGGTGCGAACCTATTCCAATTATGAATATCATGCAAATATGATCCTTCCATGATCTAATCTCTTGATTGAGCATAGGACATAAATTATTAGTCAAAACTCCAATAGCTCAATAACTATATATCCACTCCTAGTAGTTTGTCTTGATGATGAACAAATAGTAAACCCCACGTCTAGTTTCCATCCAACTTTGGCCAATGATTTTAGAGTCAAGTATAGTGGAACATATAGGAAATTCATCTATTTATCTATATAGGTGACGGATCATTTGTTGACCACTCATTAACCTTCATACATGAAGATGCTACACCCAATGTAAACCCCTTGTGATTGTCATGTAATCAGAAAATATATTAAAATACAACATGCCATGCATAAGATTAGCATGGTGTCTCCAGTCTAAGGACTAATTCTTGCACTATTATAACGAGAAAATTCTCATTCGATAATATAATATTTTCAATTGGAAATTTTTAGGTAGGGTAGTTCAGTGTATTTGTTCCCCAATAAGTACTCGCATATTTGCACTAGTATCTCCACACTAATGCCCATGGAATGAGGCCTTCTTCTTTTGAGCTTGTATCGTATGCGCAAGTCTCAATAGGATTAATGATGCCCATCTCATTGATCTTTGATTTGAAATATTTTAAGACCATAGTCTCAGATGCATATTCCACAATCGTTATCATATACGCAATCATGCCCCATAGCTATGTGTGATCTAATGACTTTATCTAATTCTTATTATGAATTTAAGATGAAGATTGTTATTTAAATGATATTAATATGAATAAGAATGATTTAAAAGAGTATAAGAACGACCTGATCAATTGGCTTGCCGAACACTACTCTAACAATCTCCTACTTTTGCTAGAGATAATTTTCCTTATATTAAGGCCCATCTTCCCCAAGATATCCTTAAAATAAAAGGGTTAAATCAGTGGGTCTGCTATATTTTCTTTTGTGGTAAATCTTTCCACACTGATGTTTCCTCTACCAACGATTTTCAGAATCATGGTATCGCTAATCTATTTCTTCTTGGATCCTTTGATGAGATCTTGGCTTCTTTGCTTTAGAAATAACCCATATTGTTATCGCAGTACTCCAGTGTTCAATCAACAATAGTTGGAACTATATCTAACACTTGGATTACGTTCCTTATCCAAATAGTCCATTTTCATAGCATCGTATAGCCCAGTACATTCAATCACAGTGGTGGAATCTAGTTGTTACAAGCTTGAAACTCTTTCCAACTAACCGCCCACCATTTAAGATGAACACGAATCTGGATATAGACTCCAAGTCATCTACTTTGGATTAAAAACTAGATACAACATCTTAATTTTACTTCTCCATAATTATACTCCAAGAAGAGATACTTAGTGCTTCGTAAGTACTAAAGATTGTCTTTACGACTTTCAACACTTTTCACATTGAATTGGCCGATATCTGCTCGTGACACTAAAAGCATTTCTGAATCATATCATGTACATAGATTTGCATATTTTATGCTTCCTATCAAGGATGCATAAAGTATGTGAGCCATTGTTTCTCTTTCTTATAAAAGCCCTTGGAGATGTGGACTTCGAAAAAAAAAATCCCATCACTAAAAAACAAGAATCTCTCTTAGGATTCTTCCATGCTAAACCCTTTCAACATCTAATCTATGTACTTGGATTTAGAATAGTTCAAGCATCCTTTTAGATCTATCTCCATAGATCTCAATTCCCAATCCCTAGGGTGTTTATCCTAAATCCCTCTTGGAGAACTTTGTAGATGACAAGTCTCTGTTGACTGCAATATTTCTACATCATCTCTATGAGTAGAATGTCATCAACGTAAAATACAAAAATCATCGCCATACTCCCACTAACCCTCTTGTACACATATGGCTCATTTGCATTCCTATGAAAAAAAAACTATTTGATTGCCTTGGTGAATCAAATGTTCCATATTCAAAAAATTTATTTTGAGTCCTTAATAGATCTCTGAAGCTCGCAAACTTTTGTTTGTTTTTGTTTGATATGAAGACCTCAGGCCCCTTAACTTATATCCCATTCTCAATACCTTATTGAAAAAAATGGTCTTCACACCCCTTTGTCATATCTAGTAGGCGTAATACATATATATAGCTAACTTAATCCGAATGGACTTTAGCATCTCATCTAGTAAAAGGTATCCTCAATATCTAATGACTTGACTTTAAGCGTAACACTTTGCTACCAGTCATGTCTTTATAGGTCACCATCTCCCCATGTTCTCTAATTTTATATTTACAAATCTATTTGTAGCGAATGGGAACCATTCCCACTAATGGGCCCATCAAGGCTAAACCTTATTGGAGTATATGGAGTCTATTTTGGATTGCATAGCATTTTTCCATCTTTTCGAATTGATATCATACATCATTGCTCCTTAATTGGATTAATATTTAAAAAATGTGATCCTCCTTGCTGCTCTATAGTAAGAGGCTCTTATCATATAAGTGGTCCCAAAATCATTTCAGGTCTCCTTAGACATTGCGAACTAGAAGTTTTAGTATTTTATTCATATACCATTTCTACTTGTGAGACAAACTATGGTTCTTGAACTGTTTCAAGTTCTATGATCTAGCCATTTCTATCTAATAGAAATTTCTTCATCTGAAGAAGGTGGCATCCCTATAAAACAAACTTCTTTGTTCTTAGGAATCATAGAAATGACATCCTTTATATTCCTTTGGAAATCTCATAAATTTGTATAAGATGGATTCATATCCATCTTATCTCCTACTAATCTCTTTAAAGAAGTAGGCCTTATTATACCCTTAGGTATGTATGCGAGAAGTCTTTTGCCATATCATATCTCATATATTGTTTTGGGCACCGACTTAGATGATATTCTTACTTGAACAAAATTAGCAATTCTTGTCGCAAAATTGATATAATCATGCACGTATCCTTATAATTTTTGTGCAGGTGTAATAGTGGAAAAATTGGGGTCAAAATTTGAAAGATGAAAAATGTGTGAAAAAGAGAGGCTCGCGTTGCGGTTGTAAAATAAGGTGCTGCAGCACCAAGTGAAAAAGATTAGCCTAAGCTTACCCCATTTCATGTTGTGGTCCAATACATTCATGCCGCAGCATAACTTTATAAAGGTAAATCACGCCATGACATTAGAACCAGGTGTTGTGCTGCCATACACTAAAATCAAGTCGTGAGTCTAGAAGACTTAGCACCACGACTTCTAACATTTCTTACCATGATGCAAATCAAAGAAGCAAAACTTGAGCTGCAGTGTCGTAGAGGTCGCACCGTGACGCAAATAACCCAAAACGAATAGGGAGTTTGGCACCACGGCGTCACGTGGTATAACACAAATATTCCAAAGTTATTTTTAGGTGACAAGTGACTAAAAAAGGCAATTTTTGGCGCCTTTTTGAGTACATGCACTCTACATACACTTTATACATCACACTCCAAGTGACTCAAAAAGTATATACACCATACATACTCATATCATATCATTCTTGAACCATCACACACACTCTACACACTTTCTACACATAAAGAATTGAAGACTCCTTTATTGAATTGTAATTTTCTTCTTTGAATTCTTCTTGAATTTGTTTAACTTTGAGAAATATTGTGAACCCATGATGTTGATGAACTTTATTTCAATATGAGCTAAATTATTTTTAGTCAAGGCTTGAAATCCATTTTATGCATTTATGAGTTAATATCATATTTATAGGTTGGATGTTGTTAAAATTGTGTTAATCATGCATTATGTGTTTAATGCTTTTAGAAGTTTGGCCAGCATTAAAATGATCTTTGTTGTTGTGATTGAGACCGAAAGATAGTGTTACAACAAGTGTTCATGTTATGCATGTCATTGATTAGGTCACTATAGATACATATAATTTAGTACATACAATAGTCATAAACGTAAAGTCAAAAGCAAGTGGAGTTCATAGAACCTAATGCATAACTAATTGGTTAAACCCATTATAGATATGTAACTGGTTACCTTTTAATGATATAATTGATATGTCTTGAAAGAGAATATCAAGTACAAGTGGAAGTCCTATTGTCGCACAATTGAACATTCATCCTAACCATAATTTTTTAAACTCTTACTGAAGTAAATTGGTGATCCATAGCCTTGACACCTGTGTATCTTGAATTTAGTTTCGTGCATTTCTTGGCTATTATATTTGCTTTGTTGATTTGTTTCTTTTTGGTTTTTAGTCAACACATCAAACTTGTTAGTTAAATGTAGGTAGGTGATCTATATTCGATACTTGCATACACACTTTTTAGGAATACAACCCATATTCTCATACACTTTATTACTTGTGACTAGGGCACTTACTAGTCCATGTTGCACACGCTCATATGCACACTGGATATTTTATTTACAGAAACAAGAAGGGATTTCGCGAATATACCTTTATCAAGTATTCCAGTTGATGACGCTAATTTGAATAATTTAAATTTTGGCCATGGTTTAGAAACTATAATTTGCTTGAAGAATTAAAGCATCTTCCCTCTATTAGTATCCACACCATGAGCATGATCATAATTCAATATTTTTGCTAGAAAAAATTAAATTTTTGTTTCTATTCTAGAATTTTGGGGGTGCAATTCAATTCATAAATCAACTAGTTATAGAAGAACTAAATTGAATCAAAAGAGATAGAACCATTTTCATAGAACAAGAAAATATAAAAAGAGAAGAAATAGGAGGAGAAAGAAGATTTTTTGGAGTTTTTCAAAGCTCACACACTTTTTTTTTTTATTAGGAAAGAGAATATTTATTTCTCTCCCCAAGACCTAACCTTATTTGGTATGTGTCTCATTCCTTTCTTATTTTATCTTATTTCCATCTTTCATTGAGATTCTTTGACTTTCTAATCAAGACATCTGAGGGAGCCTTCTACAAGCCCATCAACCTTTGGACTTGGATTTTAATTTAAGTCTATTTAATTAATCCCTGTCAATTAAACAAACCAAACTTAATAAATTGATCAAATCAATAAATTAATTAGTTTTATTAAGGCCACCTAATCAAATTAGGCATAATTAAATAATTCTATTAATTAATCAAATAAATTAGCTTAACTCAAATTAATTTAGGCCACTAATTAATTGATCCAATAAATTATTTATTCAACCCAAAAAGAGCCCCTAATCTTAATTAGGTCTAATTAAATAATCTTAATATTTAATTAGATGAATTAATTTAACTCTTTAAATTAATTCTAGCTCCAAGTTTATTAATCTCTATTAATTAACTTGATGAAACTCCTTGAATATTATTCTAGAGAGAAGTGATCTATCTATTAGGTTTGCAATTAAACTAACAGTGGGTTTGCAACTATTGCAATTTAGTGAATGTACGAAATATATTCTGATTATTTAATCTAATTAATTAATTTATCTTGGAATAAACTTTTTAATTCCAAGAACCTCACAAGTTCAGAGAAGCATCTAGCAGTGCATCTTGACTACCCTTGTCATAAGTGAATTAGCAAGCAAACCTATTTTTGTTATGAATACCATGCAAGTCTGGTCTTTCCATCATCTAATCTCTTGATTAGGTCTAGGGTATGAATTATTAGTCAAAATCTTAATTGACTTAATAACTATGATCCCATTCCTAGTTACATTGACTTGTGATGAATCATTAGAAAACTCTTATCTAATATTTATCCTTCTTTGGCTAAAGACTTTAGAGTCAAAGACCATAGAATGAATAGAAGATTGACCTATTCTACCAAAGAGGGGACGAATCCTTATATTAGCAACTCATTAACATCTATACACGAAGATCATACACCCATTATAAATTTCTTGTGATTGTCATGTAATTGAAAAATACATCAAAGCGGTAATGTCGTGCACAAGGCTACCATAGTGCCTTAAGTCCAAGGACTAAATTTTGTACTATAATAACTAGAAAACTATCATCAATGAACAACATTTTCAATTGAGAATTTTCTATGAACCAATTCGGTGTACTCATTCCCCAACAAGCACCACACATATGCATTAGTGTCACCACGCTGATACTTATGGAGTGAGACATCCTTCTTTCAAGTATCCATTATGTAGGTGAGTCTTCTAAGATTACCAATGTCTCATCTCAATAAACACTCAACTCAAAAATGATTTAAAACTAAATCTATAAAGATATATCCATAATTTCCATCATATGTGCAACTATCCCCGAGCTATGTATGGTCTAGAAACTTTATCTAATTTCTTAACTGTAATTAAAGATAAAGAATTGTAATTTTGTTAATATATCTCAAATAAGATCATCTATTCGCTAAAGTATAGAAGTGATCAATATTAGCATGCTGGACACTACTCTCATAATGCATATGATGGTGATCAAATAACATGCCTCTATGGCTTTGGTTTTAAAAAATTCCAAGTTAAGGGTTCATTGAAATAGGATATTGATAAGCTCACAAGACTCACGTACATAATGAATGCTTGAAAGGAGGATGTCTTACTCCATGGTGATGCTAGTGCATGTGTATAGTGCTTGTTGGGAAACAAGTACACTGAACCGACTCATACCCATAGAAAATTCTCAACTGGAAATATTGTTGATCGACTAATCATTTTCTAGTTATGCATACATTAGTCCTTGGACTTAAGTCATTATGGTAACCTTGTGCACAATATCTTATACTTTGATTGATTTTTCAATTACATGACAATCCTAAGGGGTTTACATTGGGTGCATGATCTTCATGTAAGGAGGTTAGTGAGTGATCGATAAAGGACCTGATTGAATATGTGAATATCCTATGCATTTTATGGTCCTTGACTTAGAAGCCTCTTGCCATAGTAAGATGAATATTAGACGAGGATGTTTTGATGATTCATCAGGAGTTGATGAGACTAGAAATAAAATTATAGTTATTAAGTTAATTAGGTTTTCACTAGCAATCAATGCCCTAGATCTTAATTAGGATGTTAGTTGATTGAATGACCGGACTTGTATAGTACTCATAATTAAAATAGTTTGCTTGCTGCTACAACTTTAAGGTTGCAAATCTAAGTGCAGGTTGTAGTAAGTAATAAATTTCTCGTGAGTCTGAGGTCGATCCACAGAAAAGTTGTTTGAAGAATTCAAGTTTATATTTCTAAAAAGATGGAGTTTATGTGAATCAAAATATATGAATAATTAATGTATGATGTAACTAAAGAAAAATCGAAGTAATAAAAATACTGAGGATTAGGGATCCACTCTTGAGTTTTGGATAAAGAAATGGTTATTTATTCTTTTTACCTCTATTAATTGCCACAATTGGAATTCATACATAATGAAGGTTCCAATGGAAGATATTATCAAGTAACTCATGCAATAAGGTAATCATGATATTATCTTACTATTGCAAATTATCTCTTAACGCCAATACTTATTTATGGGATCAAGTATTTATGTACACCTTCATCAACAACAAATCAAGGTTTCACATTAGCAGTCGGTGGGGTAAAACCGTACAATAAGCTAAATGAACCCAAGTATTTGTTGTGCCATTGGAGATACATAAATCAAGAATCACCACAAAACAAGTAGGGTTTAGATCAAAAATAAAAATAATAATACAACATACTTAAACAATTTCTACCCTTATAATCATTTCTCTTCCTACATAAAGAGATTCACCCTTTTTCCTCAGCAAAATGGAATTTAGAAAGACATAATAAAAGTAACAAAGACTAAAAATATAAGAGAAACTAGGAATGCATTTCTATTACTACTAGAAAACTTTCAATACTAGAAAACATACAAACTAGATAACTTAGCCTAAAGAAACCCTCTACCCCCCCCCTCTTACAAGCTTAATACATGGCCTATTTATAGTACTTGGAGTAAGCTAGAGGCCAAACAAATAATGGAGGGGTTAATCAAGTGGTATGCTAGTTGCCAAGAGTTGGTAAGTTGTTACATAAATTTCTCATCCATTGAATTGAATTACATTTTTTAGTCAGATACAACCAGATTTTGAAGATATGTGAAGAATCAAAATTGTAGATCTTTCAACGCTGATATATTTTCATATATCTTTTGTCAAATTTGGCGATCGGATGAAGGAGATATGGTCAAATTACCGAGTCATGTCCAAGAGCCGCCCTGTAACATTAGCAGCAACTTGCAGCCTATGGTTTTACCATTTCGACACATTTTCACACCATCTTGTCTGCAACAAACTTGTTTATTTACTTCTTGGGTATAATATATCTGAATTTCAGACCAAAATAAATTTGGGCTCAAGATATATAACCGAATTGGTAAAATAAGTCAATATTGGGCTGAACTCTGATCTGAATTTTGGTGATCATTTTATGCAACTATTTGGATGAATTTTCTGCTATCATCAAAACTGAATTGGGTTGAGCCTCCAACATAAAAGTTGTACCTCTATCTCTTGGCTTTAAAATAAAATAAGCTTTAGGTCCATAGAGCTTTTGATCATGAAGTTATGCTTAAATTACAAAAACTGCACAAGTCTGGAAACATGCTTCCATTTATTCCCTAACACAAAACATTGATAAAACAATAATATTAACAAGAATAAAGCAAGAAAAGTATAAAGGATTTGATATAAAAATATGTCAAAATATGCACTTATCAAATTCCCCCACACTTAACCCTTGCTTGTCCTCAAGCAAGTTTAAAACAAACATAAACTAATCCACTTTCATAGGAAATCACGATTGCATTTAGCATATGCAACAAGCCTTTAAACCCCTAGGTGGCCCATAGAGGACGAGTTGTAGTCTCGTGAAGGTTTCCAATAGTGATACCTACAAACACCTATAATAACTATCTTCCAACTTTTATTCTCATGAAGCAACAAAGTAATATGGAAATAAAATCAAACAAGTGTTAAGTTTAACTGTTAGTTATTCAAAAATCAATACATTTCCACAATAATCATACTCAAGTGTGTATGTGGACAGTTAATGTCAATAGTGATGAAACTATGCATGTTTCAAATAAGTGAATTCTCATAAAACCTTACAAAAACCATTACCCAATCTCTAACAAAAAAGTTAAACATCATAAGCTCTTCCTTTGGTGCAAATCTCCACTACAATGAAAGCACTACACGAAATCAAAAGGTCTTCAACAATGGTTGTAATGGGGCCAAAGGGTGGTAATGTAGCTAAGAAATAAAAGGATAGGATGCAACAAAGGTTTTAAAAACTTCATGGAATTAGAGATATAAAATTTATCGATGAAAAATTCTCCAACTCCACAAATTTCACACTGGAGTCTATTGTTATTGAATTGGACCCCTCTTATTCATCTTGCAACATCTCATTTTTAATTGCAACTTGTAGCACTTTGCAACTCTTTTTTTTTTATTGTTTTTCTTTTTCTTTTTCTTTTTCTTTTTCTTCTTCTTCTTCTTCTTTTTTTAAGAAACTCCCCCACACTTATCTTTTATTCCAACCTGAATTTCTTTTGTAAGTTCAAGCTGTCAATTGAATGTCTCTTAAACTCCAATCATTTTTAGAACAAGGGTTGGATAATAGTGTATTTAGGCTAGGTAAAAAGATATGGTTACAAAATATATATATAATATATATATTTATTGTAAGGCTCAAAGTGGTTTACTATGGGATGTTTCTTTAAACATTATATAGGAAACAAGCAAATTTGGCAATGGTGCTAGAAAGCCTATTGCCTTAATCATTTTTCTAGTGGTGCACTATCAATTGTTCGCCTCGACAGACCAAAAGTAAAAGTTCTAATACTCAACCCCTACATGTTGAAGATTCAAGTGATGATTAGAGTAAGAGCATAAAAACTATCTATTTTGACATGATTGTCTTCACACTAAATAACATAACTATTTGTGCAAAATAAAATTTGAGTATAATTATTGCAAAAATATATTAACCAAATAACAACATCAAAGTCCAAAACAACACCCATCATCAATCCAACCATATTATTCATGCTTAATTTTAATCATTGAAGTTGGAAGAACCTATACGACTAAAAAAAAAAAATTGATAATTCACAAACATTAGTTAAAAACTTTACAAACCTGACATGTTATGCAAAAAAAAAAAAAAAATAGGGATGCGTCTCAAGAGTGTTACAATTACCCTTTACTTAGCCACCTTTTTTTTTTCATGCTTTCAACGGACCCATAAAAAATACGCTTGATTTAAATTTATTTTTTTTATATATATTTTTTTATTATTTTTATTATTTTTTTATTTTTTAAATACTAGAAAAACACACATTGACTATACAAGTCATGATATCAATTATCGCTCCCCCCAACCTAATCGAGACATTGTCCCAATGTCAAAAATAGATTGGAAAGTAGAGTTTGAAAGATATCACCTGAAATGCGGCTAATGAAGCTGAAACAAAAAAAAAAACACATACTATTAGATAAAATTATTAACAATAAGTATCACAGACTGAGAGTCAAATTTAATTTGCGTTTTCGACCATTGTTCCTATTGGACCAATCCACATTGGCCAAGGTTGGATCAGGTTTTGACACATATGCTAGAGAAGTTGATCAATCAGTTGGTCAGGTGTTAGAGCAGAAATGATGATTCTTCTCGCAGAAGTTGAAATAAACCCTTTTTTCGCAGCATGATCTACAAAAGATAGCAAACCATCATAAAAACCATTAACATTAAGAATACCTATAGGTTTTTTGTGAATGTTGAGTTGTGTTGTGCTCAAGAGACAATTTGGAATAATTCCTCTAGTGTACCAAAACCGCCAGGTAGAATGATGAATGCATCCGCATTATTTAACATGTTAGGCATTCTGTCCTGAATATGTGACACTTTTAGCTCATCTTCAATGGTCATACCTGTGATATTCTGTACTGTTAAGATTTTGGAATAACTCTCAGAACTTTGACACCTCCTACATAAGCTGAAAATAACAACACTCCTCATTAACCCCAAACTGCCTCCCCCATACACTAAATGAATTTTTCTTTCTGCTAAAGTTCTACCAAAGTTATTGGCTGCCCTACTATAAAACTCACCATTTTTTCCTAGATTGGATCCACAAAAAACACAAATGGAATTAAATTTGCGAGTTGAAGAAACTTCATTTTTTTTTCTTTTGAAAATAAGTTGTGCAAAAATAGAGTGAGTACGTTGATATTTATTGAGGTGTGAACAGGGAATGCATTTATTACATGTCTTTTTTTTTTGTCAAAAAGGTTGAAAATAAAGACACATACGAAATTTAAAAATTACCTACTAACACGTGTATGTCATATAGTTGTGATTATGGCTCACATCTTCCTCTGGTTTTACGTCCAGTAACAGCTTAAAC